>PVKH010000123.1:0-48638 GCA_004027955.1 Chaetophractus vellerosus | reverse complement strand
TCGCCGCAGCGGGGGAGAAGGGGAGATATGTAATAAAATAAATAAATCTTTAAAAAAAAAGAAATAGAAAAGACAATCCACAGAACGGTAGGAAAAATTGCAAGTTATATATCTGATAAGGAACGTGTATCTAGAATATATAAAGAATACTTACAACTCAATAAGAAAAAGACAAATAATCTAATTTAAAAATTGGCGAAGGATCTGAATAGACATTTCTTCAAAGAAGAAATACAAATGATCAATAAGCAAAAGATGTTCAACATCATCAGCTGTGAGTGAAATGCAAATCAAAACCACAATGAGAAACTACTTTCATACCCACCAGGATGGCTATCATAAAAAGAAAGATAATAACAAATGTTGGTGAGGATATGGAAAAACTGTAACTCTGTACACTGCTGATGAGAATGTAAAATGGTGCAGCTTCTTTCAAAAACAGTTTGGCAGTTCTTCAGATGGTTAAACACAGAATTACCACAATTACCTGGCCGAGTTGACACATTAGCCTAGCCATCACACCCGGCAATTTTACTCCTAGGTATATAACAAAGAGAAATGAAAATATATGCCCATACAAAAACTTGCACAAGGATGTTCACGGCAGCATTATGTGTAAGAGTCAAAAAATGGAGACAACCCAAATATACATCAAATGATTACCAGATAAAGAAAAGGGGGATATATTATACAATGGAATGTTTCTCAGCAATAAACAAAAATGATGCTACAACATGAATGAACCTTGAAAACATTATGCTAAGTGAAAGAAGCCAGTCACAAGAGACCATATACTGTATGATTCCATTCATATGAAATGATCAGAATAAGCAACATTATAGAGACAGAAAGTAAGTTAGTGGTTGCCTAGGGCAGGCGGGGAGGGTGACTGTTAAGGGATGTAAGGAGGAAGGTTAGGATGAGGAAAATCCTAAAACTGATGTGGTGGTGGTTTGGAAACTCTGTGAATATATGAAAAAAACCATTAAATTATACATTTTAAATAGGTGAATTGCTTGGCATGTGAGTTATATCTCAATAAGGCTATTATTAATGAAAGTGCAGTACAAAAATTCAAAGCTGTGTAAATGTATGAAGTCACTTCCAAGTCTGAGATGACAACTGTGTCCCAGAGTACGATTATACAAACTCATTTGGTGCTCTTTATGTCAAATATATTAGGACTTAAGATTTATTTGAAAGAAATTAAGAAAACTATGGTACCTTTGGAACACAAATAGAATAAATTGGACTGAAGTTAAAGATCAATTTAAAAATGAAAAATTCAGAACAAAAGTAGATATGAGAAATCATTGGTAAAGCATTTAGAGGATTACTTAAAATTAACATATTCCATTTAAAACATGTTATTACTTTTAAGCTTCACATAAAGGCAATTTAAAATGAATATTTCTTAAAACTGTTCATAGCCCTCTTAATTAAACATGACACTGATTTGCATTTATAAGTGGTAATATTTTAAAATTAATTCATTCCAAGATAACATAATGGGCGTTAAGTGTTTTCAGAGCTTTGAAATGCTTTTTTTTTTAATTATAAAAGCAAAATAAAAACATTACAGAAAATTCAGGTTATAAAACCAAAATAACTATTGCCAAGATAACTATTTTCATTTTTCAATGTATCCTGCAGAATATTTGTCAAATGTACATATTTTAACCTCACTGCAATCATCTCCAAAATTATAATTTTGCATCCTGCATTTTCACTTAATACATCATAAGCATTTTCCATATTGTACAGTCTTTGTAATTATAGTTTGATGGCAACATAATTTTTTAAGTGCACACAATTTATTCAGCAATTATTTCAGAGTTGGACATGTAAGTTGCTTCCATTTTTTGATGCTATAAATAATATTGCAAAGACTATTTCTGGCCACATTCTTTAATGTTACTATATTATAAGTGAAAAGAAATGGATGCATTTTTATGACAGTTGACTCACACTGCCAAATTACTTTCATCTCTACTTGGATGATCCATAGACTTCTCAAACTTAATATGTTCTGAACTGATCTCATCATCACTCTACCCCACCCCACCTTCACCTGTTCCTCCTTCCCTCTGAGTGACTGGCATCCCCAAATGCTCAAGCCATAAACTCAAGCACCATCATCTTCAACTCCTCTCCCTCTCCCCACATATTCAATCCATCATCGTCTCTGACATTTACCCTGAAATAACTCTCATACACACCCGTCCACTTTTTTCCATCCACACTACTACAAAACTAGTTGTAACCTTTGTCACCTCCCACAGTGGGTGAATCAACAGCCCCTATTGTTCTCTTTTAACCCAGTCTTTCTCTTCATTGTACCCTGGGTCCCTGACTGCTGAATGAACAAATGAAAAGCTTTATATGGGCTTAAACTGTAAACAACAATGTATGAGAGTACAGGAGCAGTGGGTACTGGAGTGGCCTTTTTAGGTAAAAGAACTGTACTTACTGCTTTTCTGTAGAACCAGTAAGTTTTAACAAGTTGGCTTTTTAAATAATTTTATATGAGGCCATGTATAATAATAATGATGTTATACACGCTGAAATTATGTTTTGTTTGTAATCTGATGTTTCCTTTTTAGCTAGCAGCATTTTGATATACAGAAATTTAAAACTTTTATGCAGTTAAATGGTGATATCTTTATGACTTTAGCAGAATATCTTCAAAATTTCAAATGTTTGTAAACACATGAGACAGGAGAGTAATATCTAGTACAAGACTTTCAAGCAGTGTTAACAAAACGCTGTGCCTCAGAATGTTAGAAATTGGTCAACACTAGATAGAACTTGTTCCTTATAAAGGAATATTTCTTGAAATTTGACAACTCAATTTCCCTTCTTTGAGGTAAAATGTTAATTACTGAGGCCTTGAAACAGACCATGTGGAGAATCAAGCAACAAGTAACTAATCTAAGTCAAATCAGCCTTTCTTTCTTAAGATTTATTTTATGTATCCCCCTCCCCAACTTGTTGTTTTGTGCTTACTGTCTGCTCTCTATGTCCATTCGCCATGTCTACTTTTTTCTCTTTAGGAGACACTGGGAACCCATCCCGGGACCTCTGGTATGGAAAAGAGGCACTCAGTTGCTCAAGCCACCTCATCTCCCCAGTCTGCTGCATCTCTCACTGTCTCTCCTCTGCGTCTTGCTTTGTTGTGTCATCTTGCTGCACTAGTTCTCCACAGCATGTGGTGGCCCTGGGAATTGAACCTGGGGCTTCCCAGATGGTAGACGGGAGCCCAATTGCTTGAGCCACATCTGCTTCCCTCAAAACAGCCCTTCTCAGCAATAGCCAGATAATGGATCCAATGATGGTATTTTTTCCTAACTATCCAAGTAACAACCATATTTTATTCTTTATTTTGTGTATATAGGAGATAAAAGACAGTGATTGCACTTTTAACCTCCTGCTCACTCCTCCATCCTCGGAAGTCTAGCTTCTGCTGCACTTCTTCACCACCATTGTACTAGCAAGGGCACCCAATGACTTCTTAACTAGCAAATGCCAATCTTCACTTAAAATATATGTAACTTTTGGCTCATGATTGAACATTTCTATTCTCAATAAGTTATTTTATGGTCTAATCAAATTTTTCTTTCTTTTCAATATTAGACTATTTCTGAGATGAACTAAAATATGAGGAATAATACAGTGAACCTTCATGAACTTGCCCTCCCAAACTTGAGGGGAATAAAACCTGCAAATGGGGTTAAAGCCAACTACTTCCAGATTCCACTCATCTCCCTCCTTTCCAGAGATAACCACCTTTCTGAGTTTGAGAGTTTATTATCCCCAGCATTTCTTCATAATTTTACAGTATTGAGCCATAAACAATATGTAGATATGTTTTTCCATATTTCAAACTTTATATAATTGGTATCATACTGAATATTTTCCTCAACTTTTTTCCACATTATGTTTTTGAGATTCATCTCCATAGCTGTATATAATTCTATTGGTTTTCACTTGGTATATATTATGAATATATATAATTTATCCATCCTCCTGTTAGTACATGTATAGGTGGCTTCCATCGTTTAATAGTGGCTTCCATCATTTAATAGTACAAAGAAAGCTCTGTAAACACTCTTGAGCATGTTTCCTTGCCTCCATGTGCAGTATGTGATGTAGGCCAGGATATATACCTAGGAGTGGAACTGCTGGGTCACAGATCATGTACAACTTTTGCTTTCCAAAAGATTGCAAATTGTATTTTCAATTTCTCTATTTCTTTCTCTAATTTACACTCTCACAGCATAGTGTAAAGGCCCCTATTGCTACACATCTTCCCTAAACATTTATCATCAGACTTCGTAATTCTGGCCAAATGGATGGATAAATGGTGCATCCTCATGTTTTAATTTGCATTTCTCTGATCTCTAGTGAGGTTGAACATCTTCTGTGGCCACTAGCTATTAGGGTTTCCTCTTTTGTGAATCATCTATTCCTATATTTTGACTTTATATTATTGATTTGTAGGATTCTTTACTATCTTGAAACTAATTCATCTTTGATTATTTGTGGCAAATATCTTTCTCAGTCTGTGATTTGACTTTTTACTTTTATGCTATCTATTGATAAAATTTTAAATTTGAAGGATTCGAAGGAAATCCTTTCCAATTCCTATAATTATAAAGATATTCTTCCATATTAAAAAAATTTTTGAAGTTCTGTTTTTAAAATTTAGGAGGTTGGCCCACCTGCTACTTTTTGTAGAGAGTGAATTGGAATAATTTTCCCCCAAATAGAAATTATATATTAAATAGCACATCTTTCCCTGCTGATATGCAATGCTCACTCAGTAAAATGTATCAATTTTATACATATATAATTTTCTGTTTCTCAGCTCCCTGTACTATTCTATTTGTTTACCTCTGTGTTGACTTACTCTACTTACTATAACTTTATAATAATTAGTCTTAAATCTGGCAGGTCAGACTCTCTCCACAATGTTCACTTTCTTTTTTTTCCTATATTGTCTTGTGCATTCCTAGCCCTTTGGTCTTATATATAAATTTTTTAATTAGGTTATCAAGTACCACAAAAAGTCCTGTTGGGATTTTGATATGAATTCAGTGAACATCAAGATATATTAAGATATTCATGAGGTTGAATCAATTTAGCAGGTGCTCTTTAGTGCTTCTCAATATTAATTTTCTTTGTAAAGGTCGTGCACATCTTTCATAAGATTTGTAGTTTCCTTTTCTTTCTTTTTATTGTTATTTCTATTACAAATGGTTATTTTTTCTATTACATTTTCTAAGTATTGGTTTCTGGTGAATAGAAATGTGATTGATTTTGTATATTAATCTTATATCCAGCAAACCTGACCAACTCTTTTATTATCTGTAATAATTTATCTGTAGATTCTCTTCAGGTTTCTATGTACACAATTATAAGTTGTCTGTGAATATTAATAGCTTTGTTTTTTCCTTTCCAATTCTTTCACCATTTGATTATTTTATTGTCTTGTTGGGTTAACTCAGTGCTTCAGTTCAAGATTGAATAGAAATGTGGATAGTGGTCATTACTATCTTTGTCCTGAATTCAGGAAATACTTCAAATGTTTCATGATCCAGAATCACATTTACTGCAGGTTTTATGGTAGCAGCCATCACTAGCTTAAGAGGCCCATTACAGTTTTCGTCATGAATATGTGTTATGTTTTATTAAATGCTTGTTCTGCATCTATTGAGATGATTATATGACCTTTCTCCTTTCATTTGTTTATAAGGCAGATTACTTTAATGGAATTTCTAATGTTTAACTGCATTCCTGGAATAGGCCCACCTTGGTCATGAACTGTTGGATTTTTTTTTTTAATTAGACAAGTTGTGGGTTTACAGAACAATTATGCATAAAATACAGGATGTCCACATACCACCCTATTATTAGATCTTTGCATTGGTGTGGTACTTTTGTTAGAATTGATAAAAACACATTTTTATAATTCTACTATTAACTATGGTACCTGGTTTAACTTAACATTCACTGTTTCTGTGTTTTTTTAATATATTGCTGAATGTGACTAGTTTTGCCATCTATCTTACCTGATCACCAATAAAACTTTTTAAAAAATCATCCTCCCTGCTGTTGTAGTCAACACTAATCCATCATGTCTCATATAACCAGGAGCAGAAATCTGGCTAGAATAACACTTCTAGACTCTAATTCTATCCCTTACTTACTCTACCCACCCCCACTGGAGAAGGAAAGGATTATCGTACGGGAAGAGGGAACAGGCAGACAACGCTCAGATTCTTCTGTTTTTTTGGTGGGTATTTTCCACCTTGCAGAAAGGAGGCATTTGGGTTGGTCTACTCTTTCAACCATGAGACTGGCTTAACAGGGAAGGCTCTGTCCAACTTCCCTCCCACATACCCCAACAGGGGAGGCTGGCAGTTTTAGGGGTAAGTTCAATTCAGAGCTAAGCCACATTTTCCAAGTAGCTTTATCATTAATAAAGCAAATATTTTGATAGCCACCTCTCTCATACTTATCCTTCAATTGGTTCATGTTCCTCTGGCAGGTAACATGGATGTTTTGGGGTCCCCTAAAATCCCAATGCCTACCTCCACTCAGAACTCCCTCCATTCAGTCCTCCACTTATTTCACAAAATATGTAATCTCTCTAAAATGAAAATTTAAATTTAAAATTTAAAACATTTTCTGCAAAGGTCCCTAATGCTTCAAGATAAAATTCAAACTGTTTTTCATGGTATACAAGGTTTTACATGACCTGGTATTTACCTCCTTGGTAATTATCACTTCTTGATCTTTGCCCTGCCTGTGGAGGCCTTGCCCTCTCAAGGCAGCCCGCCTGCTCGAGGAGGCCCTGGGAACCGAACCCGGGGCCTCCTACGCGGCAAACTGGCGCCCCACCAATTGGGCCACAGCCGGCCCCGCATTGTCTTTTAATTATCTGATACTTGCCTGGTCCCTACTAGATTGTGAGCATAGACTGTTTTTTAAATCACTGTGTCCCAGGGACTACTACAATATTTCCCCACAGTAAATAATAAATGTTAAAATATGAAAGGAAAAAAATGACTATGTCTAAAACTTAGAAGAACGGATATTAGACATATGGTTGCACTGATTTCATTTATTATTGATTTAATTAATTAATTAAAATTTATAATTATGAATATTTCCAATTATTTTAGTAAAAGCCTTTACAAAAATTCCTATCTCATATCACCATTATTCCATAAAAGATAGGATATCTGCACCAAAAATATAGAAGGGACATAATTTAAGAATAAAGGATAGTCCTATAAATTACCCGGGATGGTGACAATTTTAGTAGAGTACTACGAACTGTCTCAGGATCACAAACTTGCTTCAGACCAATGTTTCTTCCCCAAGAATCATTTCTCACTGAGGCCTTCAATAAGGAGCAAAAGTAGACAATTACTTAGAGGTGATACTTTATGAAATGGTTTAGAGAATGAACTGGGATTCTCTATTGCTGACTGAAGGTAGTTCCACATGCTCTGGTAACCAGAGCAAACAGTGGTAGGTTTGACAATCTCTTATGAAAAGTGAGTATATTCTTTAATCCTCACACCCCATCATTCCGCTCATAGCCACCATTTACACTGCATCACTCAGCCTTGGTTGGCACCTATGACATGCCTAGAATGAAATATGAATCTGCTCTTCTTTCCACCAGCTTATCCCAGGCTAAATACATACACGTGTCCTTAGCCTCTGGCTTGGTGTCAGGAACAAAAGCAACCCCAAGCCCATGCCCAGAGAGAGTACAGTTGCCTTGGGGATATGGATCTGGCAAGTAAAGACAAAGCTTTTCAGGAGGCTCAGTCTTCCTTTGCAGGAGCTTACTCACTTTGAAATAAATCTTTATAATTGTTTTCTGTTTGATTAAGAAGTTCAAATATTGTCAGCGAGCCTTACAGAGTTGCAAAAGTACTCATCAAGGATGAGGAGTTGAGATATTGCAAAGTGGGATGAGGATGATTGGCAATCATGCTTTGGGTTGTAGAAGGGTGGTAGGTTTATTCCAAGGGTCTACTACTGAGAGCTATTCTTAGTCATCTGCCATTCTTTGGACTATACATATCAAATACTGAGGAATTTACAGTCAGTGGATTGTGGCTGCCTGAGTAATAGGCAATGATTTAATAAACATTTTTTTAAAATCAGGAACCAAGATATATACTAAGTATTAAGCAGAACACATTTATTAGGCACTTAACCAATACTTATGAAGTATATGAATACTATTTAGAATAAAATTTTAGAAAAGCAATGGCTGAAATTCTTTTGATATTTCTGATCCTGCCTCTATATCTCTTCACTATTTCATTTTTTAAATGGATTTATAGTCCCTGGTATTTTCAAAAGAAAGTACAGAAGCAAGAAGTTTTAAAAATAAAAATGAATTATAAACCATAATATACACTATCAAAAAGGAAGGCAGTCACCAGAGATAAGTTAAGCCTAGATTTATTTCTAAATGTAAGGCATTAGGGCTAAAAACTTGTTTTGTTACCAAGACACTATCCACCAGCTAAAGAAAGTATGCTAAATCATTCCCAGGAACAAACTTTTCTTCTGGAACTATATTCAAGCAGGATTTGTTTTCACTGGTGCTCCTATAGGGACACTGGAGTAACAGAGTTGGCATTGGTTACAATTTATAGAAATGCTATTTTAAAAGACTGCTCATATGAATACTTTGTAAAGGTTAAGGCTTAACATTAAATTAAAACCCATGGAAAACATTTCAAGTTGGGAAGGGATCTGAGACTACAGGGTCCAAATAAATGCCACTGGCCTGACTCTCTCAAATATCTGACAGCATATGCCGCCTGTTAGCAGGTGTTGGGGGTCAGTCAGTTAATGACGGAATTCTCTAGCAAGTACTTGTACAACAAAAATTCTGTTCTTAATTTAGAGTCACATGCTCAGGCCTAACCCTAGGCTTAAAGAACCAGAATCTCTAGCAGGGACTGGAAGCCAGGAACCTATCTATATTTTTAATAAAGCTCTACTGACAATTCTTAGGCTAGACATGGTCAGGAAGCATTGCTTGAGGTCAGAGTTTGATTTAGAGAGTCCTTAGTTCAATTTAGATTAGTTCAGTTGTGTGTGGGTTCTGAAATATTGGTTGCAGAGGGTTTAGCCCAGAAAAAAAGTACAGCTGTGGAAAATGCTATCACTGTTTAATTTTCATACTGTTTCCTCCAACATCTTCTGGTTGTTGTTTTAACAATCATCATGGAACACATGACATTAAGAAAATTTCAAAAAACCTCCGTATTTAGACAATGTTTTCAGGGGAGACACCTCCGTTCATTTCTTGCCACGGTTCTGCTTTAGTCCTCAGTGGAAAAGAGAAACATGCTGGAGGAGTGGGTATAGCTCAGTGGTTGAGTACCTGCTTCCCACATACGAGGTCTGGGGTTCAATCCCCCACACCTCCTTAAAAAGAAATAATAAAATAAAATAAAAAGAGAGAAACATGCTGTAACTCTGAAGTGAAAATTTAAGCTCTAGAATTATATTTTCATAGAGTTAGCCAACCAACAGACAAGAGATAAAGCAACTATTTTCCTCAAAGCACTTCTACATGTGCATGACTGACTCCAAAATCCATTGCCATAAGATTGAGGATACAATTTAATTCTGAAATCTTTAAGTTGGACTTTACAGCTCACTGCTTTTCCCCTATCCCTATTCTGCCTATGCCCTCAGACTTCATCTATGTCTATTTGTGATCTTTTCTTTATTTCCAAAAAAGTTCCCCTTTAAAGCTGCCCTTAGTGGAATTCTTATCTGATATCCCCTGTATATAAGTGTTACCAGGAATATGGATGAAAGGGGAGTTGGAAAGGGATAGATATGCTGCACGAAATGTGATTTATTCCACAGCCTATACTTTTATAGGATTGGCATTAAAAAAAAAAGTAAATTCACCTTAACCTCCAGATTAGAAATCAAAGTTTGACTTGACAAGGACATTGACTCACCCACTCTTTCAATTTACCCACGCAGAGGAGCGTTTCTAGATCTCTACCTGGGTCCAAGTTGCACTTTTGTATTTCTAAGGCTTTAGAGTTGACAAATCCTTTTCAAATACATTACTTCATTTGATCATTACAACAACATTGTGAGAGAGAATAATTTCCACTGGAGGAGATGAAGAAGTCAAGGCACAGAGGAGTTGAGTGATGTGCTCAATGTGATCCAGTCTGTGAGTGACAGGGCCAGACTTTACGTTCCTGTCTCACAGGAATGGGTTTCAAATCCATGCCAGCCATCAGTCACTGACACATGGTGGAAAGAATGTTCAAGGCAAAGAAATAGTTTCCTAGAATAAAGTTAGCAGTCTGCCTGTACTTCTGCAGCTGATAAGTGGGGCATCAATTTCCTTTGAAATTCAGGGCCCTAAATAATCAGCTTCTCTATGGACGTTACAAAAGACTTAGTGTTGTAATTTATGATGCTGATCCTGATCTACAATTAGATTTCACAGGACCTGGAATTTGAGATATAAAGAACCATTAACATAACCTCTTTGTCAATATAGAAAATTGCTAGTATTTTCATATCTTTACAATATCTATTTCTTATTAAAAAGAAGAATGCAATAGACCATCTTCTATCTGTAATAAGTTTGATAAGATCACCATATTTTAAAAATCCATATTTAAGGCAATGAGAAAAAGGGCTGCTTACCCCTCCTTCATGTCGTTAATGGGAAGCGGAACTCTGCCACCTCTGTCGAGAGCCGATGTGATGTTTATGGCGTTCAGACGCTCCGGCTGCCACACATTTTTCACTGCCCCAAGAAAGTCTCCAAGAACCTCGCTGGCCAATATTTCTTCTACATTCATATTTTTAATGAAGAATTCTGCTTGATATGGTAACAGGAAGTCTGATTTTGGTGAAAAAAGGTGAAAAGATACGCACATCTTTAATGAAGTTGTCATGAAGTTATTTAAAAGGAAACAAAAGAACGATTCAACATTTGTTGCCTTCTACCTAAGTCCCGGCTTTGGTGAAGGATATTAATGCTGACTCTAAGTAAAGACTTTCTATGTAACATGGGGGCGTATCCAAAAGCGTTACATACATTATACACAGAAATTTACCTGTAATATAATCAAATCCGAAGTACAGCAGTTCAATTTATAGTGGTAGGATTTGGTCAAGAAAAGGAAAAAAAGCCAAATCTGCTTCAAACTCCGAGTTTGGGTTAACTTGCCAGGGACCCACCTGCATCCTCACCCTTTTCAATTTACCCAGGCAGAACATGCATTACTAGAACTCTACATGGGTAGAAATAATACTGTGTGTTTGTAGTACTTTGGAATTGACAAACCTTTTTCAAACACTGTGTCTCATTTAATTATTAAAACAACCCAGGTAACGTTATCCCCATTTGAACAGAGGAGGAAGCTGAGGTACAAGCTAACATCCTTTCCAAATAAGAGAAGATATTACAAAAGATCTGTACTTCTTGTAGGTTGTTTATAAATGATTTGAAATGCCATATTTTACATTTGTAATATTACTGATTGGGGGCGGGCATATTAAAACATTATTTTTGTAAAATAGTGACCATATTTTCAATAAGAAGTCTAAAATCATTGCAGTTTCACTACTTTGATCACTTTATAACTAAATATTCCAGAAAAATTATATTTTAAAATTCTTATGAAATTTCATGTTACTTAGCTTTGTTCCCTCTCTACTGTCTCATCAAAGCTTTCCTCTGATCATTCCAAAATTAATATTTTAGACAAAATTTTCTTTTGAACATTCTAAAATTAATATTTCAAGCCAACCCAATGACAAATTCAGACTTTCAGTATAAGAATTTCTAAATAAATATAAAAAATATTTCATTTTCTCAAATGGTACTCTTGAATTGGGTGCCATCATTTCTTATACTCTGATTGTTCTACTAAGATGAGAAAGAGCTTTCATTTTATTTTATAACCTTTCTGTAATCATAAAGGCTAATATGATTTTGAATATTTACTATGAGGCTGGCTAACCTAAGGGATTTAGGTGAATTATCACATTTAATCCTCACAATAAGCGAGTAGGTACTAGCATTTTTCTCCATATTTTCAAATTAAAAAGCTGAACTCTAGATAGTTTTAGGAACTTATAATTTGAACTTACCTCAGATGATTTTTATGTACGCTAAAGGAGACTGTATATGTAAAGTGCTCAGCAGAGCCCCTAATGTGCAGTAAGAACTTATATAAAATTTTAGCTCTTAGGGAGCGGATGCAGCGCAAGTATTTGAGTGCCTGCTTCCCATGTATGAGGTCCTGGGTTCAATCCCCGGTACCTCCAAAAAACAAAACAAAACAAAACAAAACAAATATATCTCTAATGTACTTCACTCTTATTTAACCATTAAATAACAAAATAAAAATTACATCATTAATAACTGAAATCTTGATCTCATTTCTTATGAAGCCTCTTTGATATTAAAGGAAATATGATAGCAGGGGTGAAGTCAGGATAGAAATCTGAGTTTTCAAACAGTTTTCTGGAATGTAGCTATCTCTTCCTAAAGATTTAGTTTTTCAAGGCCCTAACGACAGAAGATCATTTATTTCTCTCCTATCTTATTTATTCTGCTTATGACTGTGTCAGGTTTGGTTGATATATAGTTGTACCTGCAATTTTCTAAAACATGACATTTATTCTGTTCTATGCAGATAAATTTCCTGCTTCATGCAAATAAATGTATTTCCTGTTTTATACAGATAAATAGCAACTTAATCATGCAGCATTTCCCCCATATCTAATAGTAGTGCAGAACTGTGTCATGAAGCAGTTTCTTGGCAATTAATAATATAATCTATGTAAATAATAATGAATATAGTTTCTGAGTATGCTAGAAATCTATCTATTAATTTTATTCAGTATGTTTGCATTCAATTTTCTAAAAAGGCTTGTAAAACTTTTTTTCTTATCTTCAGTGCCCTTTCTGGAGGACTGTTTTTTGCCTTTCCCTGATCCACATGGGCTGGATCTGTTTTGTAGCTCCCTTCCTGAGACCCGCTGCGGTGCCTGCTGCTACCACACCCTTCAGACGCTCTGGGCCTCACAGCTGCCTGCTGTCTACCCAGTCAAGTGTTGCTGCCAGGCTCCCAGAGATGAGTCACAGCAGCTTTCTAACTTTGGGGAAATCCCATGCCTGCTATATTTGGACATCACAGAGGCCAAAAGAACAGTAGGCTAACAGATTGGCGGCAGGCCTCTGAAGCGCTAAAACCCAATTTGGAGAATCGCTTTATATGCTCTCCTCGAGCTCCATGCTGCGTGATTCTACACGACTAATTTCCCATTAGGTCTCTCAGAGCAGGAGACATCTGGGCACAGAGCCTGTCTGAGCATAATTGTCCTCAGATTCAATTTTTGCTGTTTCTTTTCCTAAACCTTATCTGGGGGGGAAATCGCATGATATAGGCTATGCTCAAAGATGCACATTCCATTGCCCATTTACGTTCTATCTAGACCAGTAAGGACAAATGTATGTCATGTAGTTCAGTGGTTTCCAGACACTTTCGGGCCACTCGATCCCTATGTAAAAGGCAGCAGAGGAATTCTGCGTGAAGTAAAGGCACAGACTCCCCAAACCTACCTACTCTTCCTCCCTCACCAGCATGGCATCAAAACCCCTCATTTAGATAAAGTGCCCCAAAAGTCAACCTTCAATCCTACAGTTATCTAGCAGTCTTCCACTTAATATCTGCTTGATTATGGGTCCCCACACTTCAAGGACACCTATTAAGATTTCTTAATAGGTAGGAAGCGAATATGACTCAACCAGTTGGGCACCCGCCTACCACATGGGAGGTCCCAGGTTCGGGTCCCGGTACCTCCTAAAGAAGATGAGCAGATGCCGCACCCACTAAAACGAGCTACCTGCTACAACGAGCTAGGTGCCTAAATGAGCAGATGCCACAGGCCAGCAGAGTCTGCAGCCCACGAGGACTGGATATGGCTCAGGCTGTTGCGTACTTGCCTCCCATGCGGGAGGTCCCAGGTTCAGTTCCCAGTCCTTCCTGGAGAAGGTGGGCAAACATTGAGCAGACAGATGAGAGAACCATCTGGGGGAGCGGGGGGCGGGGGGATAAATTTTTTAAAAATTAAATAAATAAATCTTAAAAAAAAAGATGCCTTGTGAACTCTGTAGTTTCAGGACTGAGATAAGATTTGAGATGAAGGAAGCTCATGTTGTAGACAAGGCTATGTCAGTGTGTAGGGATTCCAATACCTGTCAAAGGTGTTCTGCGTTTTTTTAAGCTTTATATTTTGAAATCATTTCAAACTTAGGGGACAGTTGCAAAAATAATACAACCCCCATTCAGAGAACTGCAACATACCCTCACCCCCAAATAACCATATCCACTAATTTTAATATATTGCCATCTTCTGTCAAAGGGTTTTATGTTCCTCTGAGAGTATAACAGTGAGGTTAGGTGGTCCAAGTCCACTGTAATATAAGTATATAATTATATTAATGAATTCCTGAAGATGAAGGAAACTTTGTAATTATTCTGCTCACTAAGGGTACTCTATAGGGGTAGCTTAGACCAGATGCAAGCATCCAATTACAATTACAGTCAAGAACAAAGTCTCCCAGATCTAACCACAAATGCTTACCAAAAGCTCTTGGGGTGTGGCGGTTGGGAAGGTGGACAGGGATTATGCTGTCCAGGCCCATAGAACGGGCACTTGGGCGTGCTTTTCATATATTAATGTCATTTTAAATTTTAATCAGTACACACACTGTCTTATTGGTCCTGCCAAAATACCTGAGAAAAAATTCACTTAAGGAGGTTCCAAGTCTTCAAGCAAGCCACCTCTTCAATTATGTATTGTCACTTGTTTAGAAAACGCTTTATATCCTATAATGTAAAGGCAATTTAAAATCCAGCCTTGACTGAATTACCACGAATTCAAAGTTAGTAGATTCTGATAAAATATTTTGTGTTTGCTCTTTTGTTTTTATTTATTTATTTATTTTTATTTATTATATATCCCCCCCTTGGTACTTGTTCTTGTTATGTTCATTGCTTTTGCGTTCTTCTGTGTCTGCTTGTCTCCCCCTGCTGCGGCATCCTGCCGAGTCACCTCACTGTGCGGTGGCTTGCCCTTGCTCGCAGTGGCTTGCTCTGCCGGCAGCGGCTTGCCTTCTCGAGGCAGTCTGCCTGCTCAAGGAGGCCCCAGGAACCGAACTCGGGGCCTTCCATGTGGTAACCCGGAGCCCTACCAATTGAGCCACAGCCGGTTCCCAGCTCTTTTGTTTTGAATTGTACAGCTAAATATAACAAGAAGGAAGAATTCCCCTAGCAAGGATGTACAACTGCTTTACTATTTTCAGGGGAAAAAAACTCTGTATCAGTTCCTTTCCTGTCACCCTCCTAAATGATATTTAGTATAAAAGGCACTACCCCATATTTATAAATTTTAACTACAAACTTTTCAGTACATATTTTTCTCAGGCAGATACCAAAATCAGGGCCAAATATTTGACAGTGTGATTCTTCGAATACTTCATGTGTCTCTAAACTTTCAAAATTCTTATGAAATCATTTACAATTTGAGCATATGTAACTCTAAATTGTTGATGGACTTTAGCAATTACTGACGCATATTCAGGAAGGAAATCCTGGCCCAAATTACAGTTTATTTCTGTACACCAACAACTCAACATCTTCACTTACCATTGGACTACCACTTACAGCAAGTTTTAAAATAAAATAATGAAAATTGCTAATAATCACTGAGTGTGTGCTGAGCCCTGTGTTAAGCACATTTCAAGCCTTAGCTCATGTAATACTTACCACAGACTTATGAGAGAAATGCTATTCTCAGGCCCATTTTACAGATGAAGAAACCTAGTCTTAGGGAAATAAATGGACTCTCTTTGGCTCCCTCTCCTGAGCTCTTAACCACCATAACATATCATGATATTTTAAAACAAATGAAATATTATTTTTCTTATCTACATTTTATTATTTCGTCAGTTATTTTACGTATGTGGTGCTTCAAAATACTTAACTATACCTTATATAGTTATAAAACATAATGAAATAGACTTCTAAAATAAGGAAACAATCAACCGATTTTTCCATACCTACCTTCTGCTGACATTATATTAATTATCAAATTATGCCTTGCCGTCTCAAAGGTACGCCTGTTGTAGGCAGTTATCTGTTAGAAAAAAAAATCATATTAAAGAAGTAGAGCGTAATTCAAAAAAATGAAATTAAGGATAAAATAAAAATGAATTGTCATTCTGCTGTTTTCATTATTTATTTATATACTACTAAATATTCTTTCTCTGGGAAATAAGAACTCAGTATTATAGGAAAACAAATCATTAGTCAGATCTATTTAACCTGCCAAAACATAAAGTAAAACTCAGATAGGCCCTTTTACAGAAGGCCGAAAGAGCTGGTAGCAACGCAGATGCATCATTAGTACATGGATTAGCAATTCTGAATTACTTAGCAATGACTTTCTTAGACAAAAAAACAAAACAATATACCTTCTTACTTTTAAATGGAGTTTAAGGATTATGCTGGGAAGTATACTTTAAAACAAGCAGATCTCTGCTTTGTTTGCATTTAGCACTAAACTTCAAACCAACAAGTCAAATGTCATGGATAACCTTTGAGAAATCATATCTTACTTATGATAAAGGTAAAGCAGTAAGGATCATGGTCTATGAAGCTTATGGCACATGCTCAATAACACAAATCAATCCCTTCATAAAATCAAATATTAGTAACCAGAGCAAATGAACTTACACCAAATTCAACTCAGAAACAGCCACTGCAAACAACAAATAAAGCAAAGGCCAACAACAGGATATAGCTTCAAAAATCAAGGACTGATTAACTATGTAACAGATATTAAATCATTCAGACACATCTGCAGTACCTCAAAAAAGCAAAACGTTGTGTAAAAATCCTAGAATCCCAGTACTAGCCTTCTGGCAGTTATTGCAGCTGTAGTTGACACTGAGACGAAAGAGTAAGATAAAACTGATGCAAACTAAAAAGAAATATCTTGTGCGTTTAAAACAAATAGCAATGATTTTTATAGCCTCATATATGTGCTTCAAATGAAACAAACTACACACATTGTATTCAACAATTACAACAGTGAAAATCAGAATTCTAGAATAACTCCAAACCTTTAACAATATCTAAAATAGGGCTTCTTAACTTTTTTTGTTCCATGGACCCCTTCGCCAGTCAGGTGAAATGAATACTACTATAATTTATTTATTGCATATATTATATGTGAAGGAAATGCTAGATTTCAGTTAGAGGCCAGAGAAAATAAAGATAATAAGTTGATTTTTTTCAGTTCGAGCTCACGGAGCCCCTGAAATCTTTCCACAGACCTGACCCCTGGTTAAGAACCCTGATCTAAAAGGTACATTTTATGAAAGGCATACTATTCCATGAAGTTAAAAGAACTTCTTTTTCCACAATATTTCAAATTTCCAGGGGACTTAATCACCTCATTGCTGCTATCTGTTAGGAGACATGATTAATTAGGTTCACCCTGAAAACCAAAATTAATATCAGCCATTAAAATATACTAGGAACTACTGTTCCCAAAGAAGCAAATACAAAAATGTAAAAAAAAAAATGTTTTATTTGAGAATATTCATGATTTTAAAAGTTATGCTGCAAAAAAACATATTTTCAACAAAAAAGTACCAATCCTCTACTATTTGTTTTAATATTTTGAAACTTTAGCTCAGAAAGGAAGATTAGATAGTCTCAAATTAATTGTAATATTTTTAAGGTTAGTCTTCCCATATTTATCATAAATTTCATTATTGGAAATTTCATAAATTCTAAAAAGTTTTTTTTTCTTTAAATCATAGGCTCCTGAAGGGAATGAAGAACGTTTCAAATCAGGTGAAGGAATTTTACTATCTGAATTTAAAGCTTAATTTAACAGATATCACAGAATGCAGTCCTTCTTTCAATTCTAATGAGAGGTTTAAATAGTGCAATATCCTCAATCAAATTCTACCCTTATTATGATATAAAATCTTTGAGAGCAGAGGGTATGTGTATGTTTTATTTTGATCCCCTGTTTCTAGAACAGTGGCTGATCTATCTTAGATGCTCAATAAATGCTTATTGAATAAATGAATCAATAGATTTACATGGATTCAGTATTAGTTTAGGATACATGAAAATCTTTTGACCATATTAATTAATAGAATATTTTAATTACTGTAAATGTTATTATATATGGTCAAAAATGAGTTATTTACACATAGAAGATATGCTAAACGTCATCTTTTCATTTGTATATTATTTGATACATATATGTGGTATTATATGTTAGTAGCAAGGTAGAAGAGCATAATGAACACCTGTGAACCACAGATTAAACACACGTTTCTTTCCTATCCTAGCACTCTGCCTCCCCCCAAACAGAAGTAACCATTTTGAACTTTATCATCCCATTCATTTTAATATAGTTGTGTTATAGATGCACACATGCTTAAAAATATATTGTTTAGTTTGCTTGTTTTTGACCTCTCAAAAAATGGTACCAAAATGTTGGTAGTCTTTTGGGACTTGCTGTTTTTATTCGATATTATATTGACAAAGCTTATCCACGTTGCTTGGCAAGTTTAAGGCTATTGTCACTGTAAACACTCACTGTGTGACTATACCCCAATTTATTTATTCTCTTGCTGATGGACTTTTGGATCTCCCCTGTTTTGTGCATGTGCAGTGTTTTGCTGGGTGATCACTGCTCAATGGACATGGAGGTACTTGTTTCCAGCTGGACATGTATAAGTGTTTATTTTGGGTAAATACTGGTGGATCAGAGGGTATAGTGATACTCAACCATGTGAGATATTTCAGTACTGTTTTCCAGAGTGGTTGTGCCAATTTCTGTACCCACCCACAATGAATTTTACTGAGGGTAAAAGTCTCATCGTAGTTTTAATTGGAATATTTCTCATTACCAACACGATTAATCTTCTGTACTTAAATGTATCAGCATTTGTGTCTCCTCTTTAGTGAAATGTCTGTTTGTATCTTTTTCTAATCGGATCATAGAATTCCTTTTCATATTTTAGATACTCTCAGTCAGCTTTATGTGTTGAAAATATATTTTCCCAGTGTGTGGCTTGTCTTATTTTTAATGGTTTCTTTTGATGAACAAAAGTTCTCCAATTCAATACAGTAAGACTTATCAATCTTTTCTCTTACATATAAAATTTAGTCTTTAAGAAATCCTTCCTTAAGAAGATCAGAAAGATATTCTTCTCCATTTTCATGTAAAAGTTTAAAATTTAGCTTTTCATATTTAATCTCTCTATAATTTTGTGTTTAGTGCAAAGAATCTAATATTACATTTTCCATACAAATAACTAATTGTGTGCATATCAATAGATACTCATTTCCCCAATGATCTGTGGCAATATTTCGACATACATATATCATTGATCCTTGATCCTTATGTAGATGGATCTGTTTTTTCCCTCTTTATTCTATTGATTGATTATTGTCTATCTCTGTATCAATACAACTGCACGATTAATTACTATAGGCATATAATCTTGATATCCAGAAGGGCAAGAGACTCCTCACTCTTTTTTTCTTCTGTAAGAAAATATCACACAATAGGTGGGCTTCAAAAAAAATTTATTGGCTCATGGTTTCAAAGGCCAGAAATCCCAAATCAAGGTGTCAGCAAGGCCATGCTTTCTCCTTAGAGTCAGTAGCATTCTGGTGACAGCAGTCCTCCATCACATAGCTTTGTCCTTGGTCTCCTCCTGTGGCTTTCTCTGATTTCTGGCTTCCACTTCTGGTTTCTTCCAGTTTCTACTGATTACATCCAAATTTCCTGTCTTTATAAAACCTCCAGTAAAAAGAATTAAGACCTAATTGGATTCAACCTGACCATACCTGAATAGGATCTTAGATAATCCTATTCACAAATGAGTGGAGACCTTAACTGATAATATGTCTTCAAAGGATCCTATTTATAAGCGGGTTTCCCACCCACAGGAATAAAGGTTAAGAACACGTCTTTTGTTAGGGTACATAATTCAATCTACAACAGAGTGTCTACATGATTCTTGGCCCTTTATTCTCTTCTATTAATTTAAGAATTGACTTGCCAAGTTCCATGAAATACCTTATTGAGATTTTGATTGGAAATGTTTTGATTCTATAGCTCAATTAGGAGGAAAGTGATGCCTTTGTAATTTTGAGTCATCTTATCCCTGAATGGAATGTCTTTTCATTTATGTAGGTATTCTTTAATATAAATAAAGTTTTATAATTTTTCCCATACAGACCTTGCATATCTTCTGCTAGATTTATTCCTAGGTACCTTATAATTTTTGCTGCTATTAGAAATGGTATCTTTTTAAAACATATATTTTCTCAATACTTGTTATTCATGTATACAAATGTAACTGAATTTTTATATTGACTCTATAGACACAATTGCTAGCCTTATGATTTTTAAAAATTAGTCTATAAATTCATTACATAATTTGTTTTCAATTTCTTCTCTTTCAAATCCTTGTACATTGAATCATTTAATTTCTTTTTCTTTCTTTTACTGTACTGGCTAGGTCTCCCAATATATTCTGTAATGGATGGAGTGAAGGGGGTCATCCTTGTTTTGTTTTCCATTTAAATGGCTTTTCTCTAATGTTTTCTCATTAAGAATGATGCTTGCTATCATATTGGGTAAATAATCCCTGTCGGGTTAAGGAAGTTCACTGTTCTTCCTAGTTTAAGAGGTGTTTTTTTTTTCTTATTAAGAATGGTTATTAAATTTTACTAAGTGTTTTCTCTATATCTGTTAAGATGATTATGCTCTTTTTCTCCTTTTATCTGGTAATGTGGCAAATTACATTTAGACATTTCTTCTAAAACATTTACTGAATATTTTTAAAAATTAATTTAGGCAATAATTCAAAATAATTTTTTCTTAAACTATGTCTCTACATTGGCTTAAGGAAGCAGATGTATAGACAGAAATCACTGAAAAGTCACATTATTACAAACCAATTCAAATGGAGAAAAGCCTTCTTCTCTTGGCTAACATGGAAGCTCATATCCACAGTCTAAGGCAGATTAAAACTTCAATGTGACCAGTGGGTTTCTTTTGTTTGTTTAATTCCTAATATTTTCCTGGTTCAATGTGAAAAACTGATGAATTATACCATCCCCATCACTTCTAAAGCAAAGACCAAAACATATCTGCATGACTTAGCACTCAAAGATCTACCCCTACAACATCGATACCCCAGTTCCCATCATTTGCCCATTGGGGTACATTCTGTCCTCTTAGCCATACTTGGCCTCTGGCACCATGTGATGTTTTTATACCTCCGTGACTTTGATGTGCTATTGCCTCTGTCTGAGCGTTCCTTCCTTCTACTTTGTGAAGTATTTATACTTTCACAACTGGGCACCAAACAGTACATTTCTTTTACGGCAGTTGTCACAGTGTTGGCTAAGCATGTATTTCCATTCCAGTGCTCCAGCTCCTGGACCATAAAGACATGTCAGGGCTCATCTGGTACTCATCTTTCTATCACCAGCACAATGCTGGGCACATGGTAGGACCCAGAAGATATCTGCTGAATGAACATGGGATTTGAAATTGAAGAGCGGGGCAAATAATTGTTTTATATTTGCCTTTATTTTTTTAAATAGAATTCTTACTTAAAATGTCTTGATTTTTTTTTCACTAAGAGTTTTTCTATATAAAAGCTGGAAGAAAAATCTCTATAGATGCATGGAAAGAAATGGTGTATTTCCAAATGTTATCTAGTGTGTTTCCATGTACAAAATACTAAAAAATCCATTATCAGATAAGTTTAAGTTCAACATTTGAAACTCAAATGACCAAAAGAGAAAAACTGTAATTTTACTCCTTGTAAATAAATTACCTCAATGATTGTTGGTTTCCCCACATTTTCAGCTGTTGGAGACCCGTATAGCACTCCATCACTATATGGTGTCCTTTGGATATATCGAAGCCATCCAGGTCGGTCTGGGTAACCCATTAAATTTGTGTTAAACGTTATGGGATCATTACTAATCTCGCCTAGATAAAAAAAAAAAAAAAAAAACAAAGAATTAAGACATATGGAATTGTTTCACAAATTTTGCTTTGCTACTTTCAATCAAAACATTTATGTATAAAATTTCATTTATTTGTTTCCCTTACATTTGTAGCAAACTAAATATACAGAGAAAACAATACACCTGGGAATTTAGATAAAGGTGCCATGGAAAGCAAAAGTCCTTTGGTTTGTTTGATTTGCCTAGAAATCTGATGCAACAAAGAAAGCAAATTCTAGGTTTGCAGCTTTTTGTTTTTTTTGGGGGGGTCACTTAGTTGTAGGACAGTTCTGCCAGTGAGACAACTATCTTTCAGGAAAACACCTAATTATACCGATACAGTCATACTCTAGAGAAAACTTCCTTTGATGAAACTCTGGATACTATCAAACTAATTTTAAGGAGTGTCTCAAAATTATAGAAGTATCATCAAATAAAAAAATGTAATTTAAAGATATTAAAGGATGGAATGAAATAGATGTTACAAATCCAAAACAACTATAATACTGACACCACTTATTAAAAATGAATTATAATAATAGCTTCATTTATTAGCACGTACCTGGCCCTGTGCTAAGTGTTTTACAGGTACTATTTCATCTGATTTTCACAACATAATTGTGAAGGCAGTACTATTATTACCTCTAATTTTATTAGTGGAATATAATAATTTGGGGATATTACATAACTTCTCCAAGGTCATATTAATAGTAAACTAGAATTTAATCCTGGGCTGACTCAAAGAACTATGGTCTTAATGACATGTCTTTTTCTCAAATGTTGGAACTGTTGCTCAAAAGGGTTAGCCATAGACTTTGTAAACATGGAATGCCCCAAAAAATATTTTTAAAATAATCAATGAAAAGACTACCTTTTTTCTTGCATACAATATATCAAATGCTATTGAGATCATGACTGGCTATATTTTATGATATATTTTGTAACACACAAAAAGAATATTTATATTAATTCTAATGCTAAATGTGTATTTCTACAAAACATAATTTTCAAAAAATTCATATTTATTTAAGGGTTATAGTAACTTAATGCTTGTTCTTGCTATTCTCTCTACATCTTCATAAATTTGATGGTATTTGTCAGAATCCAACATAATATTTTTTAACCAATAGTGAATTAAATAAAATAAGACTTCATAACTAGTATTACTCCAAAGGTAAAGTTAATTTCTATTATACTATTATGAAGTTATATACAATTATTTCATATTGTAAAAGCTCTTTTGAGAACTTTAACACCATACTTCATTCTCTTCTATGACATATGTGTATTTTTTCAAAAATCAATGTCCTATGTAAAAATTTAAGTGTTAATACTGAAAATCATAATTGTACAGCCTAATTATTTCTATGTGAACATAGGTAGATCAATTGTCAGAGGCATGAAACTCAAGACTAGACATCCAGAAATATGCTTTCTTTAAAATTAAAAAATGAATTATTTTCTTCTGTAATTAAATTTCTAGTCTTAAAATGAGAAATATCCTGCAGCAACCAATTTATCATGTATTGAGACCATTTCAAAATATATTAGTGATACTTGATCACATACCTTCTAGGTTATGCACATCGAACAAAAAGAAAAATCTAGCAAATTAATGACTTTTTCCCCACCAAGAACATACCAGGTTTAGGGTAAGGTGGAAATTCCCCCTTAAAATACTCTCTTTCCAAAACATGAACAAAGAGGACGCCAGCAGATGGGTATACATTCCGATCAGAGTGCACCTTTGAGAAAATAGTGTACACTGAAAACATAGAGTAAAGATAAGAGAAAGACAAATAGTGAGATATGCCCTTGATAATTCAGCTTACATGACAGTGAAGGGTTTCACAATATAGAAATTTCTGGGAAACTGATGCAACGTGCAAGATAATTGTTAATAACAGTTTGTTTAACAGGGAAGTAATGTTAGGATAAAACATGTAGCAGTTCCTTCAACTTGGTGTTATGGAGTCTTTTCAAATACTTTATTACAAATACAAAATTAGGCACATTTAATATTTTTAATTGTTATTAAATAATGAAGACAGTCATAGTACCTTTACGGTTTGTTTGAGGTGAAATTTTTACCAACAAAATACATTGTGGGGACTGACCGACTACATTAATTGCTACAGGTTTTTTTTTCCAAGCAAAGTACACAGAGCCATTTTAAATGGTAAGAAATTACAATGTATTAATTGTTGGCTATACAAAGTACATCAGACCATATAATACCATCAACATATGTAAGGTGACTTTCACATACACTTATAAAAATGCACTTGATAGTTTTTCTATGAGTATTCATTGCTCATCTCACCTAGAAGTGATTTATTCCATTTTCCCTGATCTTGACATTTAATAATTCAAATATCGTCTATTATACTATGCTACATCCTAAATAAGTAACAACAACTACGTAATAAAATTCAATACAAATAATTTCTGTAAGTGAAATGGGGACAGATTTCATGATTTACTGGTCACTTAAGACAGCTGGATATGGATACATAAAATTGGCCAAATTGGTTTGATTAGTTTCCACCTACTGTTTTTTCTCTGATACTGTCATCTCCACCAACACATTATTGCCATTATCCTTGTCACCTCTACAATCTCTTTTGAGTTTCTATCTTCCTGATTGGCTAGTGGCTGTGATTTTTGATTTTTCGACAAATAAACTCTACCAGGCCATTTCTTCCTCTTAGTCACTGATGGATTTGTAAATGCAGTAATTAACCTTAGGAACTCCAAGGCTGCTTGCTCCAGTCTCACAACTTACTAAAAGCCCTGGATAGCAAGATCACTGACAGTAAATTTTTCAGCATAAAAACAGGGGCTCCCACAAAATGTTTCTTTATCTGTGAAAACTTGTCCTTGCAGTTCTGCGGATGGCTGCCAAAGAAAAAAGGGAACTGAACTAAAATATTTGGCTTGAAGTTTCACGTAGCCATAGCTTTACTACTAAAAACACAACTTCAAAGAGAGAAGGAAAGCTGCAGGTATCAGGGAGACTCCCATTCTTTTCTGACTTGTTTTATACCAATATTCATAAGTAGTCATTCCATAGCATTCAGAGTACCCAACTTCTACCTGAGAGCATTCACCTGTGGAAATGGTCCCACTATTTTCCAAAAACAAGAATGAATGAATGAATAATAGAGAAGTGAGGAAGAGAATGTGACATTTATCAAGTTTGATTCTGCAAAGTGTACAGAATGCTAGAAGATGTGGGGAATACAAAGATGAACGAGACTCAGCCTTTGCCTTCTGTGAGTTCACCATCTGAGTAGAGAGACAGACCAATGCTCACCTAACCAGGTGTTATCCCAGAGGGATAAAAGTGTTTTGGCAATATCTAGAAGGATGGTGAGGAGCAATTGCGGCTGCAAAGATCTGGGCAAGATTTATATAAGAAGTTGAATTATAAAACACTAGGTAGGATTCTGAACCTCAGAGAAGGGGAATTCAGGCAATTCAGCACTGGAAAGGGCACGTGCAAGATACAGTAGTGAGATACTGTGGAATGCTTCCAAGAAGAGAAAGTAAGCCAGCGATGCTAGATCCTGGGGTATATTTAAGGTACAGGAACAAAGTCTGGGAAAAAAAAGAAGAGTCAAATTGGGAGCTTTGAATTCCTTCTGAGATGTCATTTCATTCTATAAGTAAAAATGTTTAAATTCTAGATCATACCCTGCAATCAGAGCGTAGAAATATTCTGAATAATCTTAATGAATCTCTACAGAGTTTATCTAATTTATCTAATCACTTTTTAGAGATGATAAACAGCTTGAATTCCAGCCCTTTGACTGAGTTTTATTTACTTTTGCTATTTTCTCAGCACTTAGAAGAGTGCCTGGCATATTTTAATAATTTTATCAATGTCTATTGAATGGATGAATATACTTTAATAAAAAGCACCATACAAGTAAACACTTCTCTTCTGTCTGCTGACTAAATATATATAATATTTTATTTAAATTTCATTTTTTCAGTTTGAATAAATCATCATTTGTGTATAGCACTTTACAGATTTCTATCTTCCATTTATATCATAAACTACGAATAACATCCCATAGTTTTTGTTGCCATAAGGCAGGTGAAAGCTAGCACAATAAAACAAAAAATCCTGTTTATGTTAAATAATATTGAAATGATTCTATTTATATATAGCCCTCAGCAGGGCCTGAAGTGGAACCATAAAAGTGTACTGGCTATTCCATAACCCTTCACTTCAAGGTCTAGTAGAGAAGATCTCAGTTTCTGCTTTTGTACAAAAGATTTCTGCAATCCACAGAGCCAAACCACAATCTACCATGGCCCTCCTGGGTTTAAGACGACATGCACATTTCTTTATTCATGTGTACTCAATTGCCTTTCTGCAATCTCCTGAACTGCATACTTGCTGGTCAGTTACCTTGGCAACTCCACAGTAAAGCCTGCTTCACTTTAAGTATAGTATGTCATTCACTTTGAGAAAAACATGATACAGATGTATGACACATTCATCATCAGAAATGGAAAGTGACTAAGCCACTATGTTTTGGAATATAATAAAGAAAATAATACTTCCTTTCTATAGCATCACTTTAAATTATGGGCACCCACACAACATTATGAAAAGGTGCCCTTTACCTTTATCTTTTGCCATTTGTTACTTGCAAAACAACCAAGAGAGCCTATGTGGGCAGTAGATCTATACTTGTGCTTCCTTTCAAAAACAACAAATGACCCAGAGAATTAGAAGCTACAGGCTCTCGTTCTAAACATGAGCTACACAAATAAATGCTGATGGGGTCTGCACCAACACACACAAAGGCTGTTCCTAACACAACACACATTGCATTCATCTATGCCTCGGTAGTACTCACACACTGTAAGCCTGAGGCATGTTTTTTTCCGTAGGATCAAGTCTTGAAAATCAAATTTAAACACTCTTAAGAAGCCACAATACTACGTATGAAACATACATGTTTACAGTGCTGTGCTAATCAAGCCAAGGTCACAGGGTCTGGCCTCTCTGTGTATCGCATGGCTTTGCAATCTTCCACAGCTGCAAATCCATTACCTCTGCAAACACATGCCACTGGATACAAATGAAACTGGAGACCAGGGTGTGGCTAAATGCGTGCAAATCCATCACCATTAATGGGAAAAACAATTAAACTGAACACTCAACCCACAGGGGATGGACAACATCACCTTAGAATAGCAAGGTTAGTGAGATTTGCAAAGACTAGAAATTCCCAAAGACAGTCGTAAAGAATGGGATAGTTTTAGGAAAAAGACATATATCTTATCTGAGTGGAGAAGGGCCACAGAGGTGTGTGAGCAAGTGGCCGGGAAAATTATTTCACCTTCCCTAAATGTAGCTCCAAAGTCTCTCAACACCATGATGCCAAAATCTTTGTTCATGAAACTGTTCTCTGTACATTTCAGTCATAGGATTTAGAAGCTACAGACCATTTCAACATCCACAGATTACGTGACAGCACAGAGCCAAAACCAAGTAACAGAATGTACTAGTAGTAGCAATAAAGTGGGACAACTTACTAGTTAAATAGCACCCTGTCTTCCTTCATAAATCATCCATTTGAAATGTCCACTCTCCAAAATCAATTTTGTGTTGAAAATATCAGGGTGTGCATCTGTGTGTTTATTTACAATCACCTCACTCAAAACAAAATCAAATTTTGATGTATTTAGTAAGCATTAAATTTTTGAAAGGACTATGGTGATGCATTGCTAACGAATCTATGGCATAGAATTTCATAATTATTACACTGATTATTCTTAATGGCATGTGTATGTACACAGGCATGCTCGCAATCCCTCTGCCACAAAAAAAGTCCAGAGAACATGTACTAGTCTCTTTTCTGTGTCATCAAGAAAAAGTACATGGCTATAAAAGTAAAATAGCTGCTGCATGTGAGACCTTGCAAGTTCCAACTAGATTTAGGCTCTCTCCCTTCAGAAATCTTTGAGAAGTCTAGTATTATCAATATTCATGTTCAGGTGACCTTTATTAGGTGTCTATCTGTAAGTATGCCTCACTCTTAGATGTCTTATCAACAAATTAATCATTTTCAAAGGTATATTTATATCATCACTTTCTAATTTTTAAGGCTTAAAGTGGCAGAATAAAATCTCAGTTTATCAGGAACCCCTAGGCACAAATCATTCCGGAGAAAGGAGTATTCCACATACTTAGTGGTCGATCCTTTTTCTTGCTGGTTTCTTGCACATTAATTATTGCACTCAGCATTATTATACAGTAATGCCCTTATGGCTGGTTTGGGTGCCATTTACAGATCACACGGGCTGGTCCCAGTCTGCGATGCTTTTTAAGATTGTGTGTTTTATAGATTTCCTGTTTTCTCCTCTAAAGGCAAGTTGTCAGCTGTCATTTCTCATTGCCTTCAGTATGTTTCCTATGGCAGCTTCTCTATCCCTTCTAATTTGCTGCTATTCATCTGCTGCAGGGTTAGAAACTAGACTACCAAAGGGGATGGAATCATGCTTAAGGTAAGAACAAATATGTGCTCTCTTTACACACGAGCTCTGCTAGAAGTAAAAATCAGGAGCCTGCCTTTTGCAGCATCTATTTTAGCTGCCCAACTATCTTTTTGTGGTGTATTTCCTGGTTCTTACTTGATGCAATATACTTCTGAACAGATGAAATTACTGTAATTGGTATAGAGCCATTACTTGTGGTGATGGCAATATAGCTCCATATTAAATACATTCAGAAATAAATAAGTATACAAGTAAATGTCTTAATCCAACCCACATATTATGTAAACATAAACTATCAAATCAATATGGATGGACTTAGTGTGCTGTATAAAATAATTTCTTACAAATTTGGTATGGGGGAAATAAAATACATAATTTGAACAGAGATCTATTGATTAAATGATATATTACACTTAGCAATAGCTAAATCAGCCTGAGGATACTGTAACAAAACATAATGAACAATTTTTAATAAGAAATTAGTCTATTTCTAAAAGCATTTCAATTTTATTAATTTGCTTCTCATACCAGGGAGTTTTAGCATGTAAGCTTCTTATTACAAAGCATCACAAAGGTGCTTAATCTGAGCACAACTGACTTAAATATGATAGTGTATATTTTCCAACTGTTTCTAAATGATACTTTCCACAGTATTGCCTTAGTGGTAAGTTTTATCTGAGAAAAAACATTTTGGATAAGAATTATAAGAATTTTATATACATTTAGGATATAAAGAGATTATTGAGTAGCCACTTATTTGGTACAGCTTTAAAAATCATATTTTGCCAAGCAGCTAGGTGTGATTATCCTTGATAATTAAAAATTTTAAGTACTGTCAGGAAAAAATAAGACTTCAATAGTTAAAAGCTATTTATGAGGGGAGCAGATGTGGCTCAAGCGATTGAGTGCCTGCTTCCCATATGGGAGGTCCTGGGTTCAATCACAGGTGCTTCCTAAAAACAAAAGCAAGCAATAAGCAAACAAATGAAATAACCAACTCAGGGGAACCAATGTGGCTCAGTAGTTGAGCTCTGGCTTCCCACAGAAAAGGTTCCGGGTTTAATCCCCGGCCCTGGTACCTTAAAAAAAAAAAAGCTATTTATATGAGAAACAGAGTCCCCATGTACACAGAACTCCAAGAAGCTGTACCAATTAATTGGAATTGATTACAAGAGATGAAACTCATTTGCTATCTCTGCATCAAGGGACCTCATGCCAGGGTTTTCAGAGCCTGATATATTTATTGTTTCCTTCCTAATTTATATTTTAACAGGTTATTTCTCTAGTCACATTGATACTTAATTATTAAACCTGATAATTACTGTAGAAAAATATTTTAAGAGACATCAATACCCAGGTACACAACCTGTTCTCTGTCTTACTATGATTTATCTTGTGTTTATCAATTCAACTTTATAAATCTTGGCTTTGAATCAAAAGGTTTTCTCAGCAGTCTGCCCTTCACCTCTGAGATACTCAACATTGAAGCACTGCAAGCCATCATTTTTTGGTGGTCAGCTATTCTTTTCATTTCAGTCACAGGTAGTCCATTCACCTTGCTTAGGCTGTGGGATTCATCACAGGGAAGGCACCAAATTACTTTTTTAAACTTCAGTCCTCCTCTAAGAGATATGGACACTTTTCTTTACATGAGGTATAAGAGAAATCATTACTTGGGTCTTTTTCTACCAAAAGCAGAAAAGATGCTTTTTTCTAACTAAAGACACTTACTTTAATTTTCTTACACTGGATTTAAATAACTTGATTATCCTATATATTTGCAAGGTGGGTTTTTTTGTCTTAAATGTCAGCTGGAAAGAGGTTGTAAACCATTGCTAATTGGTGATCAATACACTTAGTCTCACAGAATGCTACAGTTGAAAAGGGCTTTAGCTGTCATCCTGCCTGAGCATGCCAAATATCTTTCCCTTCTAAGAGAAAGATCATAGCGCTAATTCCTACTGAGCTTGAATGTGGTCTCAGCATCTCACTCAACCCAGAATTCCTGACAGTTACTACCAATCATTTGCTCTCCTGGAGAGTCCAGTCCTTCATTTTAGAGATGATAAAACTGAACCTAGAGAGACTGAATAATCATTTCAAGCATGCAGGACTAGTAAGAGGAAGGGCCAGGACTTGAACCTGGGTCACCACTTATTTTGCTGATTTAAAATCACAAGTTAATATATTTAGTGATTGCACATTCTATTATTACATCCCACTACAGTAAACTTATGTTGTAAAACATCTTCATTTTCTTGATTATCTCCCCTTGTTTTATGACAAACCAGAATTTAATAGATAGGCTAAGTTCACTCTATTATTTCATGAAGTTATCTTTTTTATACGTCCAACTCAAAGAAGTGAGCTGATCATCATACTTTCAAACAAATTAGCATTTAAAGAAAGAAACAAACCTGCAATTTAGAAGAGGAAACATTTCAGTCCTCACAGCCTGAGCCTGGAAGGAGAACCTCCCATCTTTCTTAAGTGGTCCTTTGCAGTCCTAGAACTTTGAGATACTTGCTCTGACTTTGTCACCTTTCAGAGGCAAAGAAGAATGTGTACTTTTAGCCCCGGGGGTACTTCCTGCTCTTCTCCAGCCAGTGGGGAAAAGAAGTCATCTAGAGAGACACTTTATCTTCAGCCATATTGTCCCTTGAATGTCAGTAAGCCAAAGAGGAGCCTCTTTTGAGATACTAGAAGAGAATTCTGTCAAGTTATTCAGGGTATACATTATTCCATTCCCATGACTGTCTGATTAAAGTTTAAAATTTAAGTGTAAAGTAATCAGGAAATCAGGATATCACCTTGACTTTCTCTTAGTTCCTTAGGAAAAAAGCAATGAAAATATAGCAGTAAACCTAAGGCAGACCCATTTTAGAACTGAGTTGCCCTAAGATAGGAAAATTTGAACATGTTCATCTAAGTGAAGTTTATAAATGATTAATGTGAAGTATAATTCCTTTTACATTTAAATTATTCCCAGGATAAATTTTAACTGTCCCCCCAACTCTGGCCCACGCATGCCAGGAAAAAGAAGACATCCATATTTAGAGTGTTTTTATGGTTTCTGTAACCATTTAAGGTGTGTTGATAAACAATGATGTCAAATGTGTTGGTCTGAAGCATTCAAATTCCTCAGAATTTACAGAGAAGGCACCATTCCACACTAAAGCTGAGAATGGGACTATTATTAAAAAAGAAAACTACGCACACACAAAAATACAATTGCTAAAGTTCTTTCACTAGATAAATGCTCATATAATCAATGATGCCTTCTTGAAGAAACTGTCAGAAATAAATGACTGTGATTCATGGTCAAGAACATCTTAAAGATTCCATCCTTTGATAACTGAGATTACATTTAAAATGAGGCCACAGGATACAAGTACTTGTTATTATCACTATAAAAGTGATGAAATAATACTTTTCATATAGTTGATGAAACATTCTCTGCATAAGATATTTTGAAAATTGCAAAACTATAATGATAGGATTTGGATAGGATGAGACTAGGAAGGGAGAAGAATCTAAAGGCTGAGTTCAGGAGAAACTGAGGCAATCAGAAAATGTTGTAACCTGAACTAGTTACTTCAGTAGACTCAAGATGTATTGGTCATTTCTATTTTGAGAACTACAAGTATCTCTCTGGTACCAAGGAATATATCAGTTTGAGGTCCAATGAGAGCATGAATTTCCAAATAGGAGGAGATAGCTATCTTGTGGAGATTTTACAGCGTATTACGAAAGGGTCTTGAAATATTTCCTTTCACTAAGTACAGAACCATACTAGATGATTACACTGGGTTTATCAGGGGTTAGAGACCACCCTTCTGGCAAAGCAAATGGGAGCAGGAGGGACATACCCAAAGGGAGAACAGTGTTCTAGGAATTAAAGTAAAAGGGAAGAAATTAAAGAAACAGGAAATAATGGCTGAAATTTACTTTAAAATGATATGGAGTCCAGAGAAGGGTCTTTGGGGATCTTACATGGGGAAACAGAACCCAGGCAGCTTCCACGTCTTTCAGAGATGAGAGACCAGAAGTACAGTGAGGATTGCAACAGTGAAGGCCATCTGGGACCCATCACTAAAAAGAAAATTAGAAAACAAGAAGGGTGGATATGCCAAAGAAGCTGAAGCCCCTCAGCTTGATTTAGCAAGCAGCCAGATAAGTGTAATCAGGGGTGATTCCCATGAAGGAACCCCAGGGAGTCTCCTGGGAATAACTAAGGGGAGTATGATCTATGAGAAAAGGGCTAAGAGCCCTGGAACCAGCATGTATAGTGCCTTTTAAAACAGATTGTTGTGATCATTCCATGGGAAGTTATAGCTAGAAATCTATGTTTGTTTACAGATATTAGCAATGAAAAGTCCTTAAAAATGATTTGTGGGTTTGTTTCAAAGACAACAAGGTTGGGAAGATGTTGAGAACCTCTGTCCCACTGTGAAACGGATCTGGGAGTAGAAGATTACAGTTGAGGAATAATTTGGTGCCACCTGGAAGAAGGTTAGTGACCTCAATTTCAGGAATCCAGAAAGAAAATGAGGTAAGCTAGGAATCAGTTCTACAAATACCCCTGAGATTTTATCTGGCACTAAGGCCATTTTACCACATATAATTACTGTTCTTTTAAAAATATTTTAAAAGCATTATTATGTTTATAGACATGTTGTTTGCTCCAAAGTTACAGAAGCCAGGCTGCTATTCTGCTATTGTCTATGAACCACACATAGCCCATACTGGGGTGGGGGTGGGGGTTTTAAAGCCAAATAATCAAGAAAGATTAAGTGAGAGTCCATGATGGTAATTCATATTTTGAAAACAACTAATATTTTGACTAAGCCGTTTTTCTCCCTAGTCAAATGTATTCTTTCAACAGTCCTGGCATACTTGCTGATGAACACATTTATAGATAAGAAAAATTTAGAAGGAATAATTGATCATTCAAGGGTCAGGTCATCTTTCCAATGGGAAATAAGTGCCAACTAATTATTTAATGGCAAAACATATTTTAAAAAATCATCCAAAATTAGCCAAAATATTTTATGACCATTTTTTCCAAGGCTTTAAAAATATGATATATATTAAATGTACTTCTTAATGTTTACAAATGTTATAAATGAATTGTTAAATAACCACATTGGGACAATTTTTTAAAAGTGACAAGCTAGTGACTAAATAAGGGATAAGGATAGGTTAAAAACATAGGAATTATTTTCGTTAAAAAAGGCAAAGCCACAGCAAAAGAATAAAACTTAGAAAATAACAGATTAAGAACACAGAGGATCAGACATTTTTGAAGATGAGGAAAGCAAAATTTGATTTTTTTTAGATTGACTTATCAAAAGAAAAAAACCACAACATCCACATGTGACTGAAAACACAAAAGGAATATCAGAAGGGGACACTTAGTTGAATCCCGAAAAGGGATTTAGATTTACAACCTAAACTCACCATCTTTCTTCCCAGCAGCCATTTTTCTGCTGATAATAAAACCGTTGGCCTGTTTAGTCTTCCAGTTAACTGTTCCATTTATGCCATCAGCACAGCTTAATAAAAAAGCTTTGCAGAATAAAACAAACGCACAAAAATGAAATTATATCAGATTAAAAATGACTATCACAGATCACCTACTGTTAAATGGGATCAGATTCCTTCCAGCCCAGCTAGCTATTTAATTCCATTCAACAAATATCTGTCAACAGAAGAATATATGGTGAAACAAGGTAAATAAGACACAATTCCTGCCCCCTAAGGAGCTTACAAACTATAGGGGAAGAAAATTCATATACAGAAATATAAACACACACACACACACACACACATAAAATGGCAGAAAGCATAAGTGCTACAGGACCACTACAAGGGAAACAATTACCTCTGGCTAGGAATGCTGTGGTAAAGTATCTTTTAAATTCACAATTGAATTTTGGAAACATTTCCCTGGCAGCAATGAATAGGGTAGACCACAAATCAGGTACTGAAGTCAAAGGAAATGAAATGTGGGGCTGGTTACAAGGTACCATGAAGATAAAACTGATAATACCTTTCAAATTGCTGGATGTTGGGCCAAAGGAAGAGTCAATGATGGCTTTGAATTTTAGATTCAGAATGACACAGAACAGTGAGACATTAGGGACCCCAGAAAAGGAATCAGTTTCAGGAGAAAAATGATGGATTTAATTTGAGGTTTTTAAAATTTGGGGTACCAGTTACATACCCAGGTGAAACCTTCTGGGAAGGAGCTGGGAATGGAACACTGGTTCGTAAAAGAATATAGTAGGGTTTCAGTTGCCAGTCTTAAATTCATCCCCAGAGAAATAATTGTTGAAGGCAAAGCCCAGTGCAACTCCTTAAAGATGCCATGCTCCAGGTAACACACATAGGCACCATTTAAAAAGTGATCTGGAGTACATAAACATTCTTGCTCTTGATCCATTCATCTACCACTTACTGCTTACTCTTCCATTTTTATCCTTACCTTTCAGACTATTTGGCATCATATATTCTGACTACAAGATTGGCTTTCCCCATCGTATTCTCATTTCCTCTGGCTATCTCAGGTAAGTTCTCTCTGGGTTCAGCTCAGATCAAGAGTCCCCCAGTGTATACCTCATGAGCAGGACCCAAAAGATTTACCCTAGTTCTTAGAGAGAAGAAATGTAGCAAGAAGAATACACAAAAAGTAGAATGAACAGCAAAGACAGGAAAACATGTTATTAAATATATTTGGATAGCAAATGATTCAGCAACAAAAGAAGAAACAAGGCAGCCAGAGAAGTTGGGCAATTGAGATTGAAGTGTCACATAAGCCAAGAGAAGAGAAAATGTGATCAGCATCCTCACATCCTGAAAAAAGTCAAAGAGGACGAAAGCTTAGAAAGGACAACCAGATTTGAAAAGTTAGAAGTCACAGGTGACTCCCTGAAAGTCGAATTCCAATAAAATGGTGAGAGTAGAAGATAGATTGCAAACTGTCAGTGGTGGTCAATGTGGATACAGCAAAAATACATTAGTCTTTCAAGAACACTGGCAGTACAGAGAAGCAAGGATATGAAATGATAGACTGAGGAGTAGTGAAGTGGAGAGAAGGGTTAGTTATTTTAGCATGGGGAAACAAATCTTGTTAAACTGAGGGGAAAAAGTAAAGGGAGAGAAAGAGACTGAAGATAAAGAAAGGAAGCATAACCAAGACAAAATCCAAGATAAAGTAGAATGGGTAAGGCCAAGTAAACACAAGTAAATGAAAATACTTCATGAATCAGAAAGAAAAGACAAGTGAAGATAGACACATTTGTTGGAGAACAGGAAACAATGTTGAAAGAGCTCCACATTCTTAATAAATCAAAGATGAAATATAAATGTCTTCTTCTAAGTGAATTTTATTTTAAATTTAAACTAAGTTATGAGAAATACTAAGTTCCCTTCTAGAATATGAAAAAGAATGCAATTCAAACTGCAGATTAATAAAAACAAAGAAAACCTCAGGCTATTATCAGTGAGACCTGGAAATGGAAATCAAAGACCCTAATACCCCTGGCTCACTCACCAGGCAATGTCACTAAAGCCAAGTAGCAATGCTATGGAAGGCGTGGCTGCTTAAACATTCAAGTCCCACATCTTCAGGAAGAAATCTCAATAACATGGGAATAACTATTTGCTTTTAATTGCGTGCCCAAGATCATGGATCCACTTGATTAATTTCTTACATAGAAAATTATTGTAATCTGTACACTGGCAAGTGCAGAATGCTCATGGAGAAAAAGTTAGTATTTCAGAGTTTGATTTTTATTAGAAAAGGACCAATGCATTTTTTTTTTTCTGTAAGAAGAAATGTCCTTAGTTAGGATGGGAAAAAAATGTCTTTATATTAAAAATATTTGTTCTATATACACAAGTTTTCAAGAATAAATATAAAGAAATGTCAACCCGTACAGACTAGTTCTTGGACTTTTTCCAAAGATAATGGACCATCTTCAGAAATCTTGAAGAGAACTCCATTATATTTACAGGGTTCATGATAATCTGTGCTACACTTAAACCTGGATGTGAGTTTTGCTCCAATTCATAAACACAAAAGCAAAGAATAACATGCATACTGGAAGCATGCAGCCCAAACTAAGACGACATTCACACAATTAACCAGCATGTCACAGTACAGAATTTAGTCAACATCTCAATGTCTTCCGGCCCCCTCCAAAATCATCAAAGCCAGAATTAATCCAAAGGTGGCTGGAATGTCCTCAAATTCCCTAGAAACCATACAATATTTAAAGTTTGCATTAAGATTCCGTAATTCATTTTCAGTCTTGTAGCAGCATGACTACATTTCATCTGGCCCAGGGCAAGCACTCTCTGAAGAGGCAGTACACTTTCCCAAACCTGAATAATTTGCTGGCTGGGGGAGGAGGAGTTTGCTATTTAATAAAAGCAATTGAAGAGCTGTGAATAGTGACTGATTGCTGATGAGCTAATCAGAACATCAAGGGATAGAACTAATAAATAACTTACTCAGACATCACTGTCCAAGTAAACAGCAGGGTATGCCAAATGAAATTTAATCTGATTAACATACTCACGTTGGATCCAAACTGCCAAGTCTTTCTCTGTCTACTCTCTCACGTGTCTCTACATATTCTACTCAAAGCGGATGCAGGCTTTGTCTTCAAAAGCTAGATATACAGCTCATCTCCCACACATCTCCTCCCTTCTTTCAAACACAATCCCCATGGCCCTACTTTAACTTCTACATTTTTCTCTTCCCTTCCTTACCTTTTTGCAACTCTCCTTAATATTTTTATAACTGCTTCTTATATTACAAGTTGTTTTTTATAGTTCTCTCTCTTTAAAAAATGTTAGTTAACCATTACTTCTTATCATTAGCTACAGTGTTCTGAATTCTCAGTACTAGGCACTACACTAAGGGTTTTGCAAATATTAGCTAATTTAATCCTTAAATCAACACTGTGAAGTAGATATAATTAGTTCCATCTTACAATAAGGATATGAAGCCTTAGGAAATGAAGTAACTTAACTCAGGCTATATATTTAGTACGTGGCAGAGTGGGATTTTGAACCCATTTCTTGGCTGACTGCAAAGTCTGTGTCATCTACATGTCAATACTACTTTCAGAAAGTCAGATGGGAAAGTAATTTGTAAACTATATGATTATGTAGTTTGAAATAATATTATTATCACTAGTTCTTCAAGCTATTTTTCTCTCTAGAAAAAAATAAAGTTCCCCTGACTTCTGGCTTAGAAATAGCCAGCAATGAGGCAATGCCTGTAGAAATAAATCCCATGTATAATGTGCACAAGAAAAGTGATTCCTTGAAAGAGGAAAGCTAAAAAGTTAGTCAGAACCAATGGGGGAAAAAAGGCTTTGCTGAGGACTGTTCACCTCAACCTCTGAAGGGAGTCAGGAAAAGAAATCCCTGAGATAAGTGTACAAGCAAGATTATAAAACACAGATACCAGGATAGAGGCTGCCTTGTTAAACAGAAGAACCTGGCAGGGCAGAGCATAAGTAATTATTTAATACCATTTAAAATAATTAGAATTTTATAATTTTAGCATGGTCTAGGTGAGACAGTAGAGACTTTAGAGTGAAATAAAATTGGAGTGCAGAAAGGCAGTGTTTAACATCAAAATCTCTGGAGAGAGATGGAGTTCAAATCCCAGTTTTGTCCTTTGGGCAAGTTATTCAATATCTCTGTGCCTCAGCTTCCTCATCTGATAGGGACATTATAGTACTCACTTCATAGAGACACTGTGAGTAGTAATGAGGTAGCATACTCAAATCCCTTAGAAGAGTGCTTAGCACCTAAAGAAGTTCTCAAAAAAAAAAAAGTGAGCTATTATTACATTTAAACTTCAACTAATTAAAAGGACATTCTGGATTTCTTTAAATGTTGAGTTTGCATGTTAAATATTCAAGTAAAAATTGCTGTCACTACAACTGGCATTATATAATATGGCTTTTTTTCACTCTCATGGCACACATGAAAACTGATATTTCCATGGCAGAGTGGAGTAAACACTAAAGACCACTCAAGACAGGGCAAGAGCCCAGGGACTCCAGCCGTCACAGACTCCACATGGCCTTCCTGAAGGTGAAGTAAATGGCATCTTAGCAGATCTGTCCCCAGCCCTATACTAAGGCACACTAGTAGAAAGCTCCTGTTTAACCCTTTTGAGGAAAACCAGATGCAATGATAAGTGAGAGTTACACTGGTATCAATACTCTGATCCTCATAAACTCTTACGTATTTATTCTGAAGAAATAATGAAACAAAAGCAAAACTATGTCATGTGCTATATATAATATCAAAATGGGGGGGGTGTTATATATCTAATAAAAGAAGAAGTGTTAGTTTGGTGAAATAGAAGAAGGGTTGCTCACTTCCCTCAGGAGTCTCTGCTCCTTTGATCAAACACCCCAACCATGGCATATACTGGGAAGATACATTTGGGCTTCTACTGCCTGGAAACAGCACTGTCTTCCTGTGCTCTGTCTCAGAAACACTGGGTAAATAAGGAGCACCAGTGGGCTCCTTAATGAAAGGATATATAATACATGCATTAGTTAAATGCACCATTACAATTTAACATCCTCATATGCTAAAAGTTGATTGTTTTGAAATTAACAGAATTGGTGAAAAGCAGAATACAAAGTATCATGTGGACTATAAAATTTAGTGTAATAGTGCAATCTAGTGGAAAAAGATTAAAAGGCAAAGTGTAAAAGTTGTTGGGTTAGAGAAATAAAACTGTACGAAAAATTTCCTTGCAAAAAAAAAAAAATTAATAATGCTTAAAAGAGCTCTCCAATTAAGAAAGGTTTGAAAGAGAAATATTCTCACACTGGGTGTTTATTTTAAAGTGTTATTAATTTTCTTTATTATAATAGCCATATATTCTCGTTGTGATACATTCAAATAGTATATCCAGGAAGGTAGAAAATAGAAGAGTTTCCTCTCACTTACCTTCGACAATCCCTTTAATGCCATACTCTAGGGTACTGACTCTTAATAATTTGGCATCTTTCCATATTCTATACATATACAAACATACATTTATACCCACATGCACATAAACATGATCTTTTTACAATAACATATATCTGGAACATTTTTTACATAATATGATGCCATATTTTAAGGATGCATTGCTTTCTCCTAAGTAGTTTAGTCACAATTTATCATCACTCAACATGTCCAAAGTAGGACTCATGAAATTCCCCTTAAAATCTGATTCTCTTCTAAGCATCCCTAATCTGTGTAAATGTCACCATCCTCTATCCTCATGCACTTGCCAGAAATCTAGAAATCATCCTCGACATCTTTTCTCTCCAACCTCCACCCCTAATTCAGTCCAACTGAATACCAACTCTTGTTGATTTTTACCTCTCAAAATGTTCTTCCTATCTTTATTTCCCTTATCATCCTGCCATCATCTCTATCCAAGATTACTAAAACAGCCATCTGGTCAGGGGCCATCTACTCTGATTCATCCAATCTTCACAAAGCAGCTAAAATGCTCTTTTTGAAATGCAAATCTGGTCACCTCCTGCCTAAACCCCTTCAAGGACTTCCCTTTTGTTTTAGGATAAAGATTAAACTCTTTAAGGTGGTCTGCAAATTTTGCTCCTGCAAAATTTGCTCCTTGACCTCCTCTCTAGACTCATTTCACATCAAGCTCCCCTTCGCTCTCTGCTGGAACCTCCCTGGACTTCTCTCAGCGCCTCCTATTTGCCGTGCTCCCTCGTGCCCCAGGGTCTCTACACAGGCTTTTCCTTTTACCTCAAATATACATTTCCCCTTCCCCTAGTTAATACTCATCCTTCAATCTGAGCACTTCCTTAGAGAAACCTTCCTTAACTTCCCTGTTTGGCCAAATCCCCTACTTAGTTCTCCCATAATGTCTCATAGCATTTATCATATTTCTAAGGGTGTGTGATTATTTGATTAATCCTTGTCAACCTTACTAGTGTAAGGTAATCGCTGGAACCGTGTGTTCCCAGCATCTAACAGAGGTTTCAAAACTAGTCGGTAACCAATAAACGATAAATAAATAATTAGTAAAGATGAGCACTATTTTTTTCTAGTTTTTTTTTTCATTATTACTTTCAAAAATACATCTGGAAGCTAAACTTTTAGAAGTAAAACAGCTAGACAAAAAAATAGTGTACATTTCATATTCTGATAGGCACATGTAGCGATGTGTTCTGTTTCCACTTCTGCAATACTGGTCTCTGACTGGAATCCACTATATGGCTATGGAAAATGAAAGATGCTTAAGGAGCTTACAATGATTAACTATTTCATAGCAGAGAAAAGCCAATATCATTTACTGCACAGCAAGAGACGCTAATTTGCTAAGGAGGAAAAACAACAAACCTTTAGGGACTATTTTTTTTTTCTTTTCTTTTGCATTCCAAAACAAAAGATCAACTTTATTTCTATGCCTTCTGCTGAAGAAATAGGAAACTAAACTGTTATTTCACTTTAGCTGCTATAGGAGAATTTACCATGATCTCTTTTTTTGAATTCTCAGTGAACTCCAAATTTCCACAATAAAGTAGGAACCAGGTAAATGAGTGAAAAGGGAAAGAATAGGAAAGAATTTACACGGGAGCTGCCTCACTCCTAAACATTTTTTTTAAACAAATGGTTTCGTTTGTCAGTTAAAAAGAAAGACTATGCCTTCAATATCACAACAGAAGCCGTAGTGATTCCCATTGTACAGTAATAGATCTTCAGATGTATTCTAAAAACCTGATTAGTCTAAGGCAATTAGGTAGAAAGTGAGATGTACTAAAAACTAGTCACTTCTAGGTAATAAAATGCATTTAAATTGCTATTGCATAATTACTCCTTAGATGAAGATAGAGAAAAATTAAAACTCTATCAGGGAGTGACCCAAGAAGAAAACAGCACTTGAGCTTTTACTAACATAATAATGTTTTTTAAAATATAAGGTTGCTAATCATGCCAGCAATTAATGTTTTAAGGCAACCTATTTCCCTGGATAACTTCTTTAAGTTTTAAATTTTAAACATTGTGGATTATTTGCTCCTCAACCCCAGGAGCAAACATAGCATTCAAGGCATTGCAAGTAGCCGTCTGAGGATCAGATGAGCACTGACCGGCTCCAAGCTCACCTGTGAACATTTTCTCGGAAACATGAGCTCACTCAAGGAACGCAGGTGGCATCTTCAACAATTGGGATAGGGGACCACGCATTGCCAGCTGCCACGTGCATCATTACAATCCCACAACAGCGCACGGAACTTTTATAAAAGACAGGGAAAACGAGGGGAGAAAAAACTTGTTCAGCACTAAGAAATATACTTCACACAGTCAGTTAAGTGACCGTATTTCTGACCTTACAATCTGAGCAGAGGAGAAAGTGGTAGGTGTGGGGGAGCAGGCAGGAGTGAGAGAAGCAGGAAAAGGTTGGTTAGATGACAAAAACATTTCCTCTCTTTCCTTCCCATCTCTCACTAGAGCTCCCTTAGCTCTCAAGGCTCCGGGGCATAAAAACAGCTTCTTTGGAGTGAGAAGCCTTACAGGTTCTTCACTCTTCAAATGAAGGGTCCAGGAGGGAAGCCATGCAAAACCCGCAAATTAATTTTGAGCAATTACATTTTCAAAGTTAGACGTGGTAATCAAAATAAACAATCAAGGCAGACAGAGAAGGAAAGGAAAATCTGTCCCAAGACATGTTTGAAACACTGAGAATATGCCCCTGACGCTGTAAGAAACCAGGCTAACCTGAAACGGAGAGAAGTTAAAAGACAGCAAGGTGCAGAAGTTACTTTCTGATTTGCTGTTTAAAAGCCAAATATTGTAATTTTAAGTAATGCAGGGAGATATGTTACAATAGGGGGAAAAAAACCTGCAGAACGGAGAATTGCCCTCATTTTCCCCTTAGGTAAGAGGCAGCTAGGCAGTCCAGGACCAGAGGTCAGCAGCCCGCCTGCTTCCCTTTCATCCTGTGCGCCCCCAGCCCATGTGCCCAAAACTTCCAGAGAAGCCTGCTCTGCCTAGCAAGAAACACCAGGAAAAGAGTAGCTCTGGAAAGCAAGTTAAGGCCAGGGCACTTTATAGGAGGGAAAAAATCTCTAATTTTCTTCTCAGAGTTTCATGTTAGAAATGGAATGGGAAGGGGAGTGGTGTTGTGTTGGCTTTTGCAGCTATTTTCAAGTTGTAAAAGATCAGCTTGCAACAGACAGGACTATTCTTTTTAGACTATTTATCAGAACAGAGGTTTCACTTACAAGTATCTTTGCCACCTAAACTAGAACGTTATCATGGCCTTCAAATGAAATATTCACTGTGGTAAAGGTGAATATTTCTGATATTTTAAAAGATATAGAATAAGTGATAGATGTTGATTCTCTTGTTGAGCTGCACTCTTAGAAAGATATCGACTTGAAACCTATCTTTACTTTTCACCCGATACTAGTTTTGCTTTCCGAAGCCAAGAGAACTAAACATTTCCAGACCCTTTGAGGATACCTCCAACAACAGGATTTCCAGACCCCTCACCATCCCCGCAGACTGTTCTGGAAGTTGTCTAATTTGTCAATGTCTCTCTTTAAATGTGACAGCCAGAAATGGACACAATACTACAGATGTGGTTGATTAGAGGAGAGTGCTATTAATTTTTGTGACATATGGACACTATACTACTACCAAAGCCTAAATTCTTTTTTTAAATTTATTTATTTTCTTTTGCAGCCACGTCATGCCACTGGTTTGTATTAACCTTCTTTTTCTGCAAGAACTGCCACCACACAAATTCACCTTCTTTCTTCCACATCAATGAATTATGATGCATTCACTGCTAAAAAATATCTTTTTGGTTTCAGCATAGCATTGCAGCCTATTTAAACCATGTGAATTTAAAATTCTGTTATCTGTTTGTGACAGTTATCCCTTTTCATGTCATTCATGGATTTTAAAGCAAGCCTCCTAGAGCTTCATCAAAGTCATTCATAAAAATGTTGAATAAGAGAAGACCAAGGGCAAAGGCCTGTGATCTTCCACCGGGGACGGCTCCCTGACCCAAACCCAATAACCCACACTCTCCAGTGGGCGCCGGTTAACCTGCCTCACATTCAAAGAGCTCTCCTGCTCATTAGTCTTACACACAGGAGTATCCTGCAACCTTCACAAATGCCTCGCTGAAAACAAGAGTCACTTATTTTTCAATACAAAATGTAAAAAAAACTACACATGCTAAATTTATAGTTGTGTAAAAAACGGTATGCACATGGAACAAAGACTAGAAAAGAAGCATCAGTGGAAATAATGCAGTGTCAGACTGTAGAGAATGTTTGTTTTTCTTCATTGAATATTGTCTTTAATATAGATACATTGTTTACAAATTTTAACTGGGAATTTTGCTTAGAGAGAAGTTTGCTTTGAGGCAGTTCATGTGAAATAGCTTTCAAGAACATTGAGTTCTCTCTGATTCTTCCAACCTGGAAACCCCAACCAGAAAAATATTCATTTGAAAAGACTTGTTGAATTAATCCCTTTAGGTCCCTACTGAACACCAGTTTCTTCTTTTTGAATTTTGCACTGCTGTTTTAGGATTGGAATTTCTGGAAGTCAGGGAAATAGGAGACTGGAGAACTAGATCCTGGAGTTTAGAAAAAGCCCGTGTGTGTGTGCGTGCGGATGTGTTTGTCCATGTCTGTTTGTCTGTCTGTTGTGCCTGTATCTCAGTCTCTGTTGAACGGATTGGGAAAGGAGGGAAAGAAAAAAGTCACCATGTCATTACTTCTGTGAATCTCTGGACTGAAACAGAGCAACATGTAAAGAAGCTCTCCCCTTTCAGGCTAAGACTCTTTAACGGATGCATAAACCCGTATCATCTATTCACCTAGTCACTTGCTTTTTACACTAAGAATAGGAAAGAAGATCAGTGATAGAATTTGCATTCTGGTATTTGGAACAGGGAATGTGTGAGGGTAAGTCATAAGGAAAGGAGTCAGGTAGAGGAAGTGTGGACAGATAGAAAAAAGAAAAAGAAAGTGGCTTTTTATTTTGAAGAAAATGTGATCTATAAACACTGTACTTACTGGAATCCCAAACAATCAGTTCTTGACTTGAGAATTTCTCCCAAGTCAAGGTTTCTTCAGTACTTCAACATTTAGTTTATACCATGATATTCATCCGTGGAAAAACTAGTCCTAGAAACTATACACGTTATCTTTCTCTCACTAAGGCTTTCACCAGTTTTCTCCGGTGCTGCCTTGCTATTTTCAAAATCTGTGAGACAACTGAAAATTTCACTTTGCTTAGAAAGACACTTGTCCACCACACTAGAAGTTAAGGTAAGTACATGAGCTAAATCAATAGCTTTTAGATTATTGGCAAACTGTTCTAAAAATGGATAAAATGACCAAATACAAAGCCTAGTAACTACCTGACAACTGAAAATTCTACTTTGCTCAGAAGTAAATTTTCCCTACCATACTAGAAGTTAAATTCATGGTGGTAAATCAGAAGCATCATATACCTATAGCAAACTGTCATTAAAAATGGATAAAATGTCCAAAGAAAGTCCAGTTATTATTTGGCAAGTGAAAATTCCACTTTGTTTAGAAATACAATTCTCTCCCGGCCCCAGAAATTAAGCTACATATATGAGGTAAATCAACAGCTTCACAGATGCATAGCAAGTTGTTATAAAATAGACAAAATGACCAAAGAGAAAGACTAGTTATTATTTGGCAAGAGAAAATGCCATCTTGTTTAGAAATACAATTTCTACCACACTAGAAGTTAAATACATGTGATCAGTCAACAGCTTTATAGATCCACAGCAAATTAAAAAAAAAAAAGGATAAAATGTCCAAATACAAAGTCCAGTTATTATTTGATAAAATAAATAATGCACATTAGCACCTCTTTTGCTTTGCGTGTAATCTTACTCATAATGGGTAAGAGATATTCAACATCAAGAATAAATATTTGAGAAAATCCAAAATTCACTTATGATACTGTCAAAAAGTATTTATCTAATCTACTTTATTAATTTCTGAAGGTGTGGGTTTTTTGGTTTTTAATGTTGTTTTGCTCTTTCATATAACAAAAAGTTATCTAAAATATGTGTTTACTAATGTTTTTATAGTATTGTTTTGTTGTTTTAGGTAACAAATTTTATCTGAAGAACTTGTCTATTGATGTTGATTTTTTTCCTTATAAAATTCTAGTTCCAAGCAAAGTGGAAATTTGCTCATATGTAGAGGGATAAAAAAAAACTAAGGAAATATACCAAAATGATAGTTGTGTGAATGTTAGAATAGTGACATCAGAGGTAATTCCTTTCAGTTTTCTGTTTTTAATAATGTACTAGGTAGGTCATTTAAAATTGAAATTAGAAAATTTAAAGAGTATTACTGACTTTTAAAAAACTTACAAATTTAATGTTATTTGATATTTAAGACTCCTTGGAAAGAAAATAAATGAGGAAAATTAATATCTTATTTTTAATTTTTAGAAATTATAGATTATGTGCTACTATGAAAATATCTATTATTTAGGTACATATGTATACATAGAGAAAGGTCTGAAAAAGTAGACTCCAAAATGTTTCCTGGAGCTGTCTCAGACTGATGAGGTTACAGGTGATCTTGATTTTCTTCTTTATAGTTTTCTGGGTTTTTTTCCCCCTGAATTTTGTCCAATGAGTAGGAATAATTTTATTACAACAAAAATAAATAAAGCTTTTAAGGAAAAAAAAGCCTCAATTTTGTTCAATCTTGTTCAAACTTACAAGTCTTGGGATAGATTTTTAAACGTGAATTTTCTCTACTTTTCTCTATATTGCGTTTTACTATCACTTTTGGGGGGAAAAATCTATCAGTTAACAACTAGGTGAAATAACTTTTCTGTATTAAAAAAAAAAAAGAAAACTGCTAAGAAATTGACAGTCCGTGGTCACCCAAACAATACTCTACCATACATAAAAGAATCCTGAAATTATTATATCTTGCAGAAGAGGGTAAGCATCTTAAATATAATAAGACACTTCTAAAAATTATAATTGTGTTCACCTAACTTCCTAGAAAAAAAATGTCTTTCATTGCTTGAAGTCCGCAATTCATTCATTTATATTTCTGATGGTCAACATTTTATTTCTAATAAAAAGTAACTCAGTTTTTTAAAAAGTGCTACAGTTTTGTTTATTCCTAGAAAGTCTCACTTCAGCGATCTCTGTCATCCTGCCATTATCTACAACGGGTCAAATTCTTATTTATCCTCTATGTATACAATAATGTGCAGCAATGTTATTAAAATATGCTCATTTTTAGCCTTCAAATACGAAAGTGTTTCATTCGTGTTTTAGGAACCTCATTCGATTGCAGACAACTTGGTTTTCCATTTTAACTTAAACTACTTTTACCAAGATTATCAACAGATTGCCTAACAGTTTGCGGCGTTACATGGAAACCCGCTTTTAAATTGTTTTTAGCATCCTTCCTCATCAGTGTTTCAGAGTCTTGTAAACCCTGGCAATTTTCTCTAACGTAAAATGTGTATGTTCATACGTATAAATACATGCAAATATTTGTGGCCGAATTTCAGCAACACGCTTGAAAGGATTAAACATGCGGTTACCGTGACTAAACGCATTCATTCAATCCTACAAGACTTAGCAAAATGTAACGTAGCAGGGAGAGCGAGATCTCTGCGTAATTCTCATAATCACCACCAAAAGCCTGTAGCTGGAGTCTCCGAAACCCGCCAACCACAATGGAGGCATCCACAGCTGTTTTTAATAGTTTTTGCTTTCTTGAAATAGTGCATTTGGTGGGGAAAACGATGCTGTTTGCAGCGTCTCGGGTCCACAGCTGGGATTAACCCTGACCTGAACGCCCTGTTTAGCTCCCAGCGTTTCGTGATTCCGGTTCCCTGCTCCGTAAAACCTAAGAAAAGGGGGATTTCTTCCGCTGAGAAATGCGCTTAGTAGGAGGGTTAGTGTTTTGTGTGTCACATTTGGTGTTCTCTCCCGATCAGTTCAAGAAAACGAGAACAGATGTTCATGTAAAAGAGGGCGAAGATTGACACCTATTTCCTATCACTCGCATTCCGGCCGCAGAGCCGGGATCGCGGGGTAACGGGCCCCGGCTCTATGCCGCAGGGACCGGGAGAGGCCCGCGGCGGGGTCGCTGGGGCGGAGTGGGGTGCGGGAGTGTTGGGAATGGAAATTGGAGACGGGATATTTGCGCGCGCCGGGAGGGGCGCGCAGAGGCGACAAGAAAAAGAAAAGGCCAGAGGTCAAGCCTGGGGAGGAACGCGCAGGGCCCAAGAAGCGGGGTGCGGGGTGTCCTGGAGAAGGGCTACAGTGGGGTCGGCAGCAGCAAGAGGGCGCGCCCCGGTACCCGGAACCCGGGCGGGGGAGGGGGAGGCAGCGGCCTGTTGGCCCCAGGACCTCCCGTCGCGCGCGGGGCACTAACCTGTCAGCAAGAAGGTGCCAGTGGTCGCGGGGCTCATCCTGCGTGTCCCCCGACCCTGTCCCGTCCAAACACAGGGGTCTCTCAGCTCTCGCCACCGGGGCAATTGCATTCTTGGCCTGGCTAGGCCGTCGGTCCTCGATTCTCTCCTCCCCTCCCTTTCTTCTTTCCTCCCAGCTTGGCCAGTTCAGCATCAGCATCCTGCACCCCCTCCCTAATCCCGTACTCCCTCTAGCGGCGGGCAAAGGTAGCGAGGCCATCGCCCCCTCCCCCCACATTCCCTCCCCCGCCCCCCTCCGCCCCCCAACCCGCGAAGCACGCTGGGATTTGGCGCCCCCCTCCTCGGCTCTGCCTATATAAGGCACCCAATCCGCGCTCTCGGTACACGCGCTTCAACTTCGGTTGGTGTGTGTCGAAGAAACCTGACTGCGACCTGGGGAGAACAGCGAAGAGGGTCCACCGAGCCTTGCGAAAG
>PVKH010000122.1:0-43053 GCA_004027955.1 Chaetophractus vellerosus | reverse complement strand
CTAATTCAAACTCAAACCATTACAGGCTGAAAGAAAAAAGCTAGTATAAAATGAAAGAAATAAAAGAGGACAGAATAGCCAAGATAGAATTTAACAAGGGTGAAATTTGGAGCAAATGAAAAAAGGTGCAAAATAAGAACCACGACAGAAAGCTGAAGGTAGAAAGATGAAGGAAGGATTGGAGATAGTGTTGGTAGACACAATCACTATACACAGAGGATGGAAAGTCAAGGATAAAGAAGACCAGAAATGAAGAAAAAAGCTATCAGCACCTAATTAAAAAACAAACAAAGAAACAAGCAAAAAAACAAAAAAACAAAAAACAAACTAACAACAACAACAAAAAAAACAAAAACAAAGGTAAACCACGTTCCCTTTGGGGACTTGTGGAGCCTCTCAGCCTGTGTTCATTAATCAATTGCCTTGCAGCCTTCTCCTTGCAGGCGTTGAGGCAGAGTTTAGCAATTAAAGCAGGTGTATATGTTTCTATTTATTTTTTGATGTAATTAGGGACCTTAAAGAACTCCTCTTCTAGACCACCCCCTCCTGTGAGGGGACCCCAAATATGTTCGTGGAAACTTGTCTATTATTTCCCCCTGCCTAATTTCCCTGGGCGAGCTGTGTTACTCAGCCTGGAACTTTTAATTGGCCAGAACTTCCCTTTGCTGGCCCTTGCATCTCCACCCCCGGTAAGCAGTTTTGCCAGTCCCCTCAACTCAGCACTGCTTCCATCTGGCTGATTTTTTCCTCATAAACTACTTGTGGGTTCTGGCATCCAAACCCACAGAAACCCTCTCCACCCCCTGTCAGACCTTCCCACTCTCGGGGCTTATTACCCCCCTCACAGGTCTACCGGTGGTGAGGTTGTGAACTGCCCAGCCCCCCTTCCCGGGAACGGAACCCTACCACCTGTGTTTCCGGCTGGGGTGAAAAGAACTCTCACGATTTATGTTGCACGGTTCACCTCACACTCCAGTTGCCTCCAGACTGATGGAGTCAATATTCCCGTGCCCCAAGCTCCCCGTAAAGACCACGCTCCCAGGCTCCTGCTCCCAATCGGCCATCCCCTACCTCAGAGCTGGTGAGTGCAAACCTAAACCGATGACACCATCTTCAGATCTCCTATATAATTTATTTTGGAATTATTCTGCAAGGAGATTTATCTCCTCTCTCCAATTTATTAATTTACTCTTTCATTTATTTATGTCAATATGATTCATGCATGTTTACTTTATGCTGTTGTTTGTGTTCTGATACTACTTTATTTATTTTGCAGCTCTCATTGTTCAAGGGTTATTCATTGGGAGCTCCCATGCCTCTTTGATATACCCCCATCAATATGTTTAAATTTATTTTTGCACTTTACTTTCTGGTATTATAAGATCCTCCAGGACCATCTTGTATATTTCCTGCCCAATCTAAAATCAGCCATTTCTCCAGGGACCCTCATTTCCTTTATTGGAAAATGTTATTGGAAACCAAGGTCTGGTTGCTAGGTGTCCTCTTTCCTATAGGAATTTCATTTCCATTCTTGTAGGCCCTCTCAGGTGATAGAGCAAAGACATATATGTATGTACACTAGTCCAGTCTTTTTTACTGTCTCTGTAGTTTGCCTTTCCACGATGCCTTTGATTGGAAACATGGTATAAAGCCTTTAGAGATTGGCTTCTTTCACTTAGGAATATGCATTTAAGATTCTTACATGCCTTTTTTTTTAAGATTTATTTTTATTTATTTCTCCCCCCACCCTTGTTGTTTGTTCTCGCTGTCTTCTCTCTGTGTCTGTTTGTTGTTTGCTCATCTTCTTTTTAGGAGGCATTGGAAACTGAACCCAGGGCCTCCCATGTGTGAGGGAAGCACCCAATCACTTGAACCACTTGTTGTGTCTCTCATTGTGTTTACTCATTGTGCCTCTTCATTGCATCATTTCACTGTCAGCTCACTGTCTTGGTCATCTTCTATAGGAGGCACCAGAAACTGAACCCAGGACCTCCCATGTGGTAGGTGGGTGCCCAACTGCTCGAGCCACATCCACTTCCCTCTTAGATGTCTTTTTGTGATTTAATTGTTTATCAGTTTTTTGTTTTGTTTTGTTTTGTTTTGTTTTGTTTTTAAGGAAGTATTGGGGTTGAACCCAGGATCTTGTGGGAAGCAAGTGCTCAACCACAGGTGCTACATCCACTCCCCAATTGTTCATTTGTTTTTATCACTGAATAATATAGACATAGCATAGATTTTTAAATCTTTTTACCTATTGAAATACATCTTGGTTACTGCCTGTCTGGGAAATAATTTCTACTTTGCAATTATGAGTAAAGCTGTTATCTTTCATGTGAAGGTTTTTGTGTAGATGTAGGTTTTCAGTGACACTGGGTAAATAAATAAGCATGCTATTGCTGAACCATATGGTAAGACTATGGTTAGCTTTGTAAGAACTTCCAAACTGTCTTCTATCATGGCTGTACCATTTTGTATTCCCACCACCAATGACTGAGAGTTCCTGTTGTTCTGCATCCCATCTAGCATTTGGTATTGCTAATATTTTTTAATATAATCTAAAAGTTGTATAGTGGTATCTCATTGTTTCTCTAATATGAAATTCCCTAGTGACAAATGACCCTGAGCACTTTTCATATCTTTATTTGCCATCTTCAGATCTTCTTCAGTGATAAGCCTGTTCAGATCTTTTGACCATATTTCATGGGACTATTCATTTTTATTGTTGGGTTTAAGAGTTCTTCGAATATTTAGGATAAAATTCTTTTGTTAGGTATGTGTTTTGCAAATACTTTAACCCAAATGTGGTTTGCCTTTTCATCCTCTTAACAGCATTGTTCACAGAATAGAAGTTTTAATTCTTGTAAAGTCTAACTTATTAATTTTCATGGATTTTTGCATTTGATGTTGTATCTAAAAACACATATCTAAACCCAAGTTCAGATAGAAATCATCATATCTTGTCTTCTTCCTATATTTGCATCTTTTCTTGCAGTTTTTATATTTAGGCAGGCCAATGATCTGATTTAGGCTAATATTTGTGAAGGGTGTATATATTATATATTTTTTCATGTGGATGTCCAATTGTTCCCACACTATTTGTTGAAAAGACTATCCTTGCTTCATGGGATTGTCTTTACACTTTGTATAGGTTTCTTTCTGGGCTCCTTGTCTGTTGATTTGAACTATGAGTCTATTGTATAATCAAAACCACACCGGTTTGATTATTGTAGCATTATAATAAGTCTTGAAGCCGGGTTTGGCAAAGTCCTTCAACTTCATTCTTCTTCAGTATTGTATTGGCTATTCTGGTCATTTGCCTGTCTCTATTAACTTTAGAATCCATTTGTCAATCTCCACTGAAATTATGGTTGGAATTGTATTGAATCTATAGATCAATTTGGGAAGAAGTAGCATCTTAATATTGAGTCTTCCAATCCATGCATCTAGATTATCTCAACTTTTTTTTTTAGATAAGTTGTGAGTTTACAAAACAATCATGCATAAAATATAGGATTTCCATACACCACCCTACCACCAACACCTTGCATTGGTGTGGAATATTCATTACTATTGATGATAGCACTTTTTAAAAATAATTGTAATATTTTTTAGGAGGTACCAGGGATTGAGCCTAGGACCCCATATATGGGAGGCAGGATCTCACCACTGAGCCACACCCAATCCCCTGTGCTATTTTTTTAAACAGTACTTACCTTTGTGATAATTGATGAAGGATTATTAAAATAGTTCCATCTATTGTCTACTATGTATATTAGGTATAACATTTCTTTTTTTTCTTTCTCTCTCTCTTTCTTTCTTTCTTTTTTCTTTCTCCCTTTCTCTCTCTTTCTTCCTTCCTTCCTCCCTCCCTTTCTCTCTCTTTCTTTCTTTCTTTCTTTCTTTCTTTCTTTCTTTCTTTCTTTCTCTCTTTCTTTCTTTCTTTCTTTCTTTCTTTCTCTCTCTCTCTCTCTCTCTCTCTCTCTCTCTCTCTCTCTCTCTTTCTTTCTGTCTTTCTTCTTTCTCATTAGAGGTTTGTAGTTTTCCACACATACATACTGTACATATTTTGTTAGATTTATACCTAAGTAATTCAGCTTTTGATGCTATTATAAATGGTATTTTGATTTTAATATTATTTGTTGAAAAAATGCCTTTCAATATGTTGTAAGCCCTTTGATCAAACCCAGAGACTTGGAATGATTGTCTTTGTTAATTTTGAAGAGTTTAATAGAGTTCTCCCTGGGGACTCCCTAAGAGCCATTTCAGAAGTCCCATCCCCAATCTACCCTTTCTTTCAAAATGACTTCTTCATGGATAGGATTATTTAAAGTTAAGGTATTTCTGATTATAATTTAATATTATTTTATAGCTTATCCTACATTTCTATTCTGAATAACAAATATTTGCCTTCCTCAAGGTGGAAGGTAATGAAAATATTCTCTGGTGTTCCTTTGGAACTTGGTCACTTTGCTTTCTCATTTAGGTCTGCAATCCAACTACTATTAGTTTGTGTTTTGGTGAGAGGTTTGGGTCGAGGCCCCTTTTCAAGTTATAATATTATCTACTTGCTCAAGTACCATATACTGGAAAAATATCTTTATTGAATTGCAGGAGGTCATTTATCATAACTGAATATTATATATGTGTGAGCCTACTTCTGGATTCTATTTTGTTTCATTGGTATTTTTTAAAGTTTTGCACTAACGCTATACTTTTTTGTCTTTATTTTTTGATCTACTGTGCTTTTTTTGTAAAATTTGCAACCCTGTTGTGTAAGTACTAAAAGGACTGTAAAATTTTATTTTTCAGAATTGTTTGGCACATTCTTCAAATAAACTTTGTATTTTAGATTAGTTTTAAATGTGCAGAAAATTTGAGGCGACAGTACAGAGAGTTTCCATATCCCTGCACTCAATTACCCCTATGTTTTTATCTTACATTAGTATGGTTCATTTGTTACAATCAATGAACCATATTGACACATTATTAAAGAAGGTCCATACTTTATTCCTATTTCTTTAGTTTTTAACCTAATGTCCTTTTACCATTCCAGGAACACATCCATGACATTCTTTGCATTTGTCTAAATTCCCTTCTAGACACCTCTTGGCTATTACAGTCTCACAGGATTCCCTTGTTTTGGATGATCTTTACAATTTTGAGGAGCACTAGCCAGGTATTTTGCAAAGTGTTCATAAATTGTGATTTGTTTGATGTTTTTCTCATGATTAAACTTGGGTTGTAGATTATTTTAGAAAATATATGAAACATTTTGGCATGACTTTATAATCCTTAAACTGATATGTCACTTCTCTGGGCTTAAATTCCTTATCTGTGAAATAGAAGGAACTTTTTCATAAGCTCTTTTGTAGAAGTGTTCATGTGCTTTTGTGACCCTTTACATATAAATTATGAGAAATGTATATGGCAGCCCAAAAGAGTGAATTTCTCTTCTTTAATCTCCTTCCCCAAATTCTACACCAGTGCCCCTATGCATATATTATGCACCTTTTAAACTCTTGTGGATATTTTTAATTTTTGCAGACTAATATTCATTCTCTTTTTCAAATATCAAATTATTGGGTTATTACCTCTCTTGGAGATTTTTTTCTTTCCTTCCACTTCTGCTGTTTTAAATCGTTTTATCTTCAGCCTCAGTTTTTCTGCTGAACATTAATACTGTATTCCCCCATGTATCTGTCTTAGATTCTTTTGACTCTTATTCTACCTTGTTTTGCTAGTGATTTCATTCATGATTTTAGTGGTTTCAATTACCCCCATACAAACAACACAGATTTTTTGTACCCAGAGTCTTTAAACCAGATTTCACCTACATATAATATCTACACTTGATTGACTTAAAGCTGCTTTAAATTCAAAATGTCAATTTATATCCCTTTCTAGTTCTTCTCCCTTTTGTTCCACTCCTAGTGTTTATGCATCTGGGTATGGTATGTAGTCAATTACACAAGGAACCTCCTATTCAATAAACCAACAAGGTATTTATACACATCTTTCATATCTATTTCTGTCCATCTTCACTCTCCTACCAGTGGCTAAGGCTACTACACTCTCTCACATGGAATATTGCAATGATTTAGCTATTTCACCTGCACTCATCCAGACTTGCTTTCTTCCAATATATTATGTACACCCTAACCAGAGCGATATTTTTAAAAAGCAAATCATATCACCTACTTGCTTTTATTACTTCAAATGTATCTCTGGGCCCATATAAAACAACCAATACTGGTACTGTAGCCTTCAAACCTTGCATAATTGCTCTTCTTTACTGCTCCACCTGAATTTTGTTTCATATGACTCTTTACTTTGTGTTCTGGAATAATCTTGGCATTTCTTTATTTCCAGGCCGTGCTTCTTGCCAACACTGGACTCTTGTGCAGGCTATTTCTTCTCCTGGAAAGCGCTCTTGCCCTTTCTAGTTTCTTGCCCGTGGACTTAATCTGAATACCTTAATAAAGTTAATTTATCTAAATTATTGCTCATGGATCCTCTATAGTTCCCTTTTATATTTTGATTAATTGATTAATTTATATATCTTCCAATAGATCATATGCTAGTGATGCACAATTTATATTTGATAAGCAATGGAAAAGTGAATATTGGAATGGCTTCCACAGGAATAAAATAGGTTTCTCTATAATTGAGGAGTCAAAAGTAAATTTCTAGTGTTTGTCAGCTGCCTCAATTATAGGATTGCTCCAAAAGAGTCTCTATGCTTCTTTCATCTTGTTTGACTGAAGCTATACTTTGAGATTAAGGCAATTTAACAGCATCCTATTTATTTTTTGTCCCGTTGGATTGTGGTCAAGATGTGGATTTGATCACTGCCTAATGAATGTGAGTCTTTTTCTTATAGATGATCTTGGAAGAAGACACTTACAATCCATTTCCTGATATGAAAATAATATATAGATCGCAAGGAAGAACAAAACAGCTAATTACTTCTCAGGCACAATTTTAGTATTTTAGATTCTGAATTTTGTAAAATTACATGTGATGCTGTTGTCCTTGTGTTTTAAGAAATATCAGCTCATGTATGTTCTTAATGGAAATTTTATTTTTTAAAATGCACTTTCTTTTTACAACCACTTAAGTGCAGACATTTTGTTTTGTTTTAATGTTTCTTAAAGGTATCTCATTCTTGTGATTTCTGTGATCAGATTAGCTAGTATATATTGTTTTTTTTTTAGATAAATATATGGAAAAATTCTAATTCTATTGTGAACTCCATTATTTTTCACAGAACAGAGCTTTCTGATTGGCTTTCCTTTCTCCTTCTTCATTGTGATGAATTCCCAGAGGTCTTTATCTCTATTCCTTGCTGGGCATAGGGATAAAAGGAGGGAAAGAAAGTCTGATTAAGTGAGTAAATCTTTGCCTATTCATTAAGTTTATTTTGAGTCTGGGTCATAGTGTTTTTCTTCTGGACTTTTGATTCTGCTGACAGAGTTTTACTTGGTTCAGAGATAGGTCCAGTTAATTAACTAGAGACTCTCTCAGCAATGAGCTCTTTCCCCCCAGCTAACCTCTGTGCCTTTCACTTCACATCTTTCTCTGTAGAGAGTTAGACGATCAGTCTCACAAATCCATCCAGACTAAGATGAAATGGACACTCCAACAAGCCTCCTCTCTTCTGAAACCTCCTGGTAGGGAGGCTGCAGCATGTACTCACGTGCTGCCTGAACGATTATTGGTTTCCTATCCAACACCCACCCCCTTCTCATGAGAATGGATCTGGGTATCACCCTGAGCTCCAGTAACACTATTCCAATAAGAACCTTCCCACTCCAGTGCAGCTTTAATATCTCCTGGTGGTAAAATCGATGAATGACTTTGGCTTCTGGGAGACAGAAAGCAGATTAGAGAATCCAATCACTTGTGAATGTTTAGTAAATTTGGGTAAATTTGGATTTCTGTAATTATGTTTTCAATAGGATGTGGTCTCAAAAACCTCCAAAACATAAAACACTTGCATTCTTCAGTCAGTGTGAGCTTGGGGGCCTAGTGCAATCTCTATTGGTGTGTTACACACTCAGTTTAAATCCAGATAGCTCATCCCTGTTCCTGCCCAGAGTGATGTGTTTCCTTCTCTACAGCTTATTGGAGCAGTGATATTAGATGGCTAGAGACTGAGCCCAGTTCCCAATCTTTCTTCTTCTCTCTCTCTTTCTTTTTTATTAAGGATTCACATACCATACAACCCATCCAAATTGTGCAATCCATATCAGTAGCTCTCAGCATAATCACAAAGTTAATATGTCTATCTTCTCAAAGCCGTACTCTTCACCTACTTACCCTACCCATGGTGCAAGTTGAATAATATATGCATATATTTCTTCATAAAGCCACATTAAGTGATACACTCCTCTAGTATCCCCTTTCTGGTAATTTTCGGACATTTGTAGCCTGCTGTGAGTCATAGGCAGTTTATCCTGCTCTTAATTGCTGCAGATGAATACATGTAAGAGGCAAAGTCTAGTGTGGGCGTCCTAAAGAATTTCACTTCTAGTCTGGGTTCATTTTTCCCTTAAATGTCAGGTACCAGAAGGATTTGTCTGCCACAAATATTTCTGATGGTATCCAGGTTAATAATTCACAGAACCATATAATAGGTATAATACACAACCTAAGAGCAGGCAGTTTAAATATTTTGTCCCTAACATTAACCACAAATTTATAAGATAAGAATTATAAATCTCTTATTTAGAACAAGGAAACTATGGATACTCAATCTTGACTTAATCTAAAGTTTGAGTCACGGTTATTCAGTAGTAGATGGGCTTTGAACTCAGGCCTTCAACTGTAAAATCTCTTCACATTGACTCAGACTATTGGGCTGGTTAGTCATTAGGGAGGATAAATATCATAGATCTCTTTCTTTATTCAAAAGTCTCCATTGCCTCCCACTTACCTCTGAGGTAAAGATTAAATTATTTAGCAGGTAATTTGGGCCATTGTGCATCTCTTCTCAATTTCACTCCCTCTCAATTTTGTCCAACTGTTCTCAATTTTCACTGCCTCTCCTGCTCCTAAAATTCACATCCTTTTCCAAAGATGGCTGCACCTGAGATGCGTTTAGGAGCTTTAAAAAACATATTACTGCCTAATGCTCATCTATGAAAAATTGCTTCACAGTTTTGATGGTGTCTCCATAGGCTTCAATAGGTCTCCAGGTGATTCTCATAGGCATCTAGTTTTTAAAACTACTAAGGGCTTAGAAGCATGTCTACCATTTCCAAACCCTTTCTTCTTTTGTCCTACTTGATTCTCTTGTCCCTTTCTAGCCCCCTTGTTTAGAAAGCTTTCACATCTCTTCTTTATCTTAGGATCTATAACCACTCTTATTAATTTATCCCCTCCCCATACTTCTAGGTTCATCAGATCAAATTGTTCCCAACCTTCCTGCTAAGGGAAGATCTATGGTAAATTCTTTGTGAGGTACAATTCATGACTTTACAGCTTCCAGGGAGGGCACAGATTACCTCTGTGTCTTATCTGCCCTGGGCCATATGTCTTACCCCCATCAAGAGCCTCACTCACACATTAATAAAAGAGACTTCTTATCTGGGTGGAGACACCTGAGGAGAAAAGAAGACCAGGGTAGCTGCAGTGTCCAGAGCTGTTGACCTCATTCTCCACTATCTGTGTTGTAGGTCCTGAGGGGAAAGTAGAGAGGTAGCCCTGGTTTGTAGCTTTGCCTGAGGACTGCTTTGTATCGGTCCATTCAAAATTTACTGTTATTATTTTTTTGAAGAAAATACTGAGATACAAATATGCATGCTTATTTTCAATACAGCCAAGCTCCTTATGGGATAATTGGAAAGTTTGAGAGTAAGCAGCTCCTTCTCCTATGTTCACAGAGGGTTTTTCCTGGACTTTCTCTCAAATCTTGGTAGAGGGGGGTGGAGAGTCTCCCATTGACCTAAGCCATGTTGAACCATAGGGTTGGAGGAAGGTTAAAGGGAATCATCCTCCCTGAGTATGAATCTGGAGTTGCAACAGTTACTTTACCTGTAAGAAACTGAAACTGGGCCCTGGATTCTCTACTCTGTCAACTGGAAATGGGAAAATTTCCCTGTGTCATGTGTTGTAAACATTCTGAAGGTCTCCTACCACAGACTTGATAAAGTGCCCTTCTACCATGGATCAAAGCAATTTTAATTATTGTCTTGACATTTGCTCTCTACATGGGTGAGTAAAGTTTCCAGTCAGAGCTGAAACTCTAAACATATCCTAGAAAATGTAGGAAACAACTGCTGTGATTTAGGAGTGAAGAGGTTTGTTTCATTGGGTTTATAATCCTTAAACTGGTAAAATGAAATAGGGTATGTTAAAAACGTCATTTTAAAATTTAATCAATGGATTGCTTTTTCTCATTGATTACTCACATTAGAGATGTGGAGGCAGTGTGATATGTTAAATAGGCAGTAGACCTTAGTTCTTCACCTCAATTAGTTTTCCTTTTGGTATATCAGATTCCATTTTCTCAAATGCAAAATGTGAGGAGGAATGAACTCTTCTAGATCTGGTGTTCCTTGACAATCTGTTTTATTGCTGGATGGCTCTGAGTCCCCTGAAGCCAAGGCTTGGTATAAAGAGGGGACTCTTTGATCCTCTTGGGGACAATTTGTCTTCTGCAAAGCACAGTCATTTACGAAGTTCAGGATAAGGTAGCTCTGAGATATTTGTTGGACTCATGAAATCAGAGTACTGATGAAATTATTCATGTTAGGTAAGTACATTCAGAGCATTGTCTTCACTGAGATGAGGATGTGTTTTTAAAAATGTATTAATTAAATGGTATCTTCAAGCAGAGTATTGGGGGTATCTAAAAATAACATGACACTATTTTTCACAAAGCTATATTAGTTAGGAAATTAACAATTTTTGAAGATTTGCATATATTTTGAGAATTTATTTTTACAACCACTACAAAATTGTCATTCATTACTTACAGAGTCTTGAGTAGGTGATTTATATCAATTTCTGTTACCATTAGATATAGTGACTTCGTATCAGAGACAGTGCATTTTATCTTTTAAACTTTTTCAACTATGCCTTGCTTCTAGAATCTGTCTTTTTAAAATCACCACTTCTCAGGCATCCAGTAAGTTACTACTGATTAATTTGAAAGTTGAAATAGGTAAACTACTAATCTGTTTTTTGAATTGAAAGTTAATGTCAGGGGCCGGCTGTAGCCCAGTGGATAGGGCGCGCCGGTTCACCACATGGGAGGCTCCGGGTTCGGTTCCTGGGGACCTCTCCGAGTGGGCAGACCACCTTGAGAGGGCAAGCCGCTGTGGGCAGGGCAGAGTTACCATGGGCAGGGCAAAAAGCCACCACGGGCAAGGCAAAGCTACCATGGGCAGGGCAAGTCACCCGTGAATGGAGCAGAGCCACCCATGAAAACGGAGCAGAGCCGCCCACGAAAACAGAGCAGAGCCGCCCGTGAGCACGGCAAGCCACCGTCACCGCAACGGGGGGAGATAAAGCAGACATAGAAGAACACACACAGAAAATGAACACACAGCAAGAGCAATCAGAAAGGGCGGGGGGATATGTAACAAAAAAAATAAAGAAAATCAATGTTGATTTCACCAAACAAAATGTACAACAGGATGAATCTTCAAAGTTTAACATATGTATTTTTAATACACCAAGTTCAAGAAGTAAAATCTACCCAGCAATCTAAAACTTCTTGACCATTTGTAGATAAGTGTTAATGTTTTTATATTACCTCAAAGTTCCAATAATTGTCTGTCGGTTGCTGTTTCACACAAACATATGAAAGATCTAAAGTATGTCTCATATTAATGAAGAACATTTCATTCAAATGTTCATCTTCCAATAAATTTATGTTGCCTATGTTTTGCAATCAATATGTTATTTATACCCTTCTCCTCAGAAAACTTGCACGAAAGAGTATATTTCAGTCTGTGCAACAAATGGCCAAACTTATTGCAATAAATGTACTTTCTGCATTTCATTGAGGTAAGACCATATTAGTATATATTTTCTCTTACTAAATAATGAATAACTAGTTAGAAGTGTTAGTAAATCCATATTGCTGATAACCTAGGCATAGCATGTATAGAAAATAACTAAAATGGTTGTAAAATCCAAAGGAACACTGTATTAGTTTACCAAAGGCTGCCAATGCAAAATTCCAAGAAGGGGTTGGATTTTTTTTAAAGGAATATAGCCTTTTTTATTGACTACTTTAGTTAGCACAAACTAAATAATATTTAACAGTTTTGGCTTATTTATACAGTACATTAAATAAGTTATGCACAGAGTTAAGTAACAAAAATTCCTCTCAGAATAAAATGACAAAGCACAGAAAAACTAGATTGTAACGCAAACTGTTTTCACATTCATCATCCCTCTTTAAAAAAAATCACACTTGTAGGCTTAGGTTTCTATTTATTTACATTATCGACTTTCTTCTATGGGTGGAGCCTTTGTAGCCTCACCAGGAACATGGAATGCTGAGAAAATGGACTGAAGTCCTCTCAGTCAAACAGCCCTTTCGACCATTCACCTAATGCTTATTACTGCTGCCTTCTGACAACTCCAGATTTGCTTATTTGATATAAGCAATAATGAGAGCGTACACAGTTATAGGCTTGATCAGATGGGACCTACAAGAAGAACTCCATATCTGGTGCCGTGGATGGAGATGGGGAGTCACAAGACCCAATGTTCTCCTGGTAGAAAAGGTCACCTGCATCATCTTTGGAGATGAGCATGTCAATGTACATGGGCAGAGGCCGATAGTTAACATTTTGGTTTCACAACTACAGTCACTCAGAGCTGGAATGGCCCTATTCAGTGGTTCACCCAGTACCCCATCCCAACCTGGGCAAGAATCCCCTCTGATAGCTGGCCGTCTGGCCCACACTGGAATAGTCCAGGTTCCTCTGGCTTTTCTTACATTTGTTTCAAACAAGTCACTACCCAGTTTTTTGTAAAGAGCCTAAAATAAATTTAAGAAACTTAGCTTGAACTACCAATATGGGAGGCTGGAAACCTTGATTTTAGTCCAATTCTGAAGAAAGCCTCCAAGATGTGTTCTATTTAAAATAACTTGAATCCATAATCACTCCTACAGTTTCCAGGACTAATGGGCACCTGGGTCATTGTTTATGCTTCCATTCTGGAGAATTCACTATCACACAACAGTTCCTATTGTGTTATTGAACCTTCAGACCCACTTAGCTATATTCTGGAGCCACCCAGACAATGTTTATACCCTTTGCAGGTGGCAGGGCTGAGGATCAATTTAGATTTGTTAAAGGAGCTGAAGAAAATGTAGATTTTCTGCCTGGAAGCTGAAGATGCTCACTTAACACCAAGATAGGAGGAGATCCTGGTAGACCAACCAACCCAGTTGGCAAAGGAAGTCCATACTGCAGAGGGTAACACCAATGCCGAGCATGAATACATGGTGGGCAAATGTGTCACTTCCATACTTAGATCCATTGGACAAGGGATTGATTGGAAGACATTTATGACTCAGCATGGCCTTAGAAAAGATCCTCGCAGTCTATGATCTCAGGATTGCAGGACCATGCCTAAGCAAATCTGCTAGAGCTCCACTTCTGGAGCAGCAGAGATTTTCCAAGGTAGTGTGTTCACATCTCATGAGGTGGGATGCCTATTCCTAAGCAGGTGGGATTAAACAAACTTCTTCCCAAGACTCATGTTTTCCCCATTGTATGAAGTAAGGCATGGTGCAGACAAGTGGGGACCCAAAGGACCACTAAAGACCGTGCCGTCAAGTATCCCTCTGAATGTTCAAAGATGCCTTCCATTTTGGCCACCTTTGGTCTTCTCTTATTCCTGCAACCATTTCTCCTATGGCAGAGCATTTCTCCTTTGGAAATGTCCCATCATTTGTCTGTGCCCTTCAATGGGTGATACTGGGCACTGGCCTCATCCTCCAGACATGCTCTGAATGGTGGGCTGGCACACATTGCATTTGATTTATAAGATAACATTTAAGAACCTGGAATTAACCTGACACCTTCTGTACCACCAACCTGAGCCCCTCTTTTTGTCCTTCCAAATAAATCGTCAAAGCCTCATTTGTACAGCCTGAGTATACTAACATTAGATGAGCAGGGAGCTTGAACTTTCACCCCCAACCTGGTAGCTGGGATGCTGTCAGCAGAGACTAGAAACCAACTGGGGAGGCCGGACTCATTCCTGTCCCTCCATCTTCCCTTCCTCCCAACCAGAGGGTTGGGGGAGGATTTCAGAAAGGAGGGAACTGGAGAAAGGGATTGTTTAAATGTAAATAGAAAGTTCTGGACAGATGTTCTAGCAACCTATGTGTGAACTGACCAGGATTAACACGGCAAAAGGTTTGAGAACTAAACTATAGTGTGGAACACTTCCCAGGATTTCAGAGTAGCCTCTGGGTAGCATACAAGCAAAGCAGACTAGAATAGCACTACAAAGACTCTGAAAATTAAATTGTCACTGGAACCACAGCCCATGAATCGGCCAGGACCTGACCACTAAACCTAAACCTTAACTTTAGAAATTGACATCAAGCTTTGATGAATATTATTTTGTTGGTTTTGGCTCTTTATTCCAACCATTAAAAATCTCAGTTACCCTAATACTGAAGATTTTTAGAACCTGCCTAGTCATGCATCCAATATAGCAGCAGGTTGAGGACAAATTCAGTGTACACAAAAAGACACCCTCCTATGATAACTGATTTACAGGCTCCATTACTTCTCAAGGTCATCCAAAGACATCCCATGTCTTAAGGGAATGTAGTTAACTCTTATCTGGGATACGGGCTTCATCCTTGTTGAAGTCAGGACCACCAATTGCTGCAGTATAAGGCACAGATGGGGGTGGGGAGAGGCCAAGTGTATTAGGTGGGAAAACAGTTTATTTCCATAGTAAAGAAACGTTATTCTGTATCTGTTATACTTTCTCTGGGTATACTTTACTTGGAAATCGGGTATTAAAGGTGCCCTCTGGCAACTTTTTTGAAAAATTGAAAAGCGTGGAGTAAGGTAAATTAGGCATATGATTCTATTGAGTTGAGCTCTGGGGACTTAAATTCTTAAAGTAAGATACTCTTATATCTAAAAACAATGCTACATATGTTGTACTTTTTCCCTTTATGGGATAGAGAGAGCTTTTATTTCAGCCTCTGGTCAATGCACAAAAAGTGGCAGTGTAGACCTGGGCTTTGAAAGGCTACCACAGTAGTACCAAATAACTCATCTCAAATGATTCCTTGGGGCAAGAAGGTGTTGGGGAATCAGAGGTGGAAAGTGGGAGGGTCAGGGTCCTTGGCCTATGAACAGAATCTGAACTGGCAGGAAAGAAAACATGTGGCAGTTCCCGACATTTTCAAAAGGATGTAGGTGATGTCATTTTTGGGAATGAGTAGAGCTAGTTAAGCAGGAACTCTCCCTGGAAAGCTCCCTGAAGTCAGGAAGTTGGACAGGTTTTCCCAAAATGGTTCTCACATTTTAGAAACTATTTCTCAGCTCAAAGAGGGAACATATCAAACAAGTAACACAAGAGAAGGAAAATTGAGATTGTATACCTGATAATAACTATGGGCAGTTGTTAAACTGATGACATATGTGTAATACATGAAAGACTACAAGGTTTGAAGGGAATTCTTTCAGGTCCAGGAAGGTTGCTCAGGTGTGACCAGGCCTTGATGGCATAACTCCTCCCAACACACCATACCACATCCTGTAGGATAACTGTAGCTTAACAGGTGCCAGAGACCACAAGGAGAAGACCCACACAGTGATCTGGACATGTGAAGTCTTTCTGCAGTTTCTGGAGGAGGGTTGCAGCTTGCCATTCCCTACTCTGCCATCTTGGAGCCAAATGGGTTGGCTTTTAAAATGGAAAATCCATTAGGGGTTAAAGCTTACAACTCTGATGCTGCGAAAATATCCAAATCAAGGAACAACCAAAGATGCTTTTTCACCAACGTTATGTGCTGGCAGATCCTGTAGCCCTACCATGTGGCAAGGCAAGATGGCAGCCAAATCTCTGCCGAGGTACCTGCCTTCCCCTCAAGGCTCACCGTCCCCTAGAGCTCAGCTGTGGGTGATACAGCATATGGCTTATCTCTTTCTAGGCCTCCTCTCAGACTCAGCTGCTCTACTTTCTCCCCAAGTTCAGCTGTGGGAGATCAGGCATATGGCAGGGCTCATTTTCTCAGCCTTGAGCTGCTCCATGGGACCAGCCCCTCAGTGGCTGATTCCAGACTCTGGGAACCCTTTCAGCCTCTCAGTGCTTCTCTGTCTTCCTGTAGTCCTCTCTCTCACATGGAAGGATAAAAATGGTGGCATCCTTTTTCTCTGTGTGTTCTTAATTTATATAAGGCTCCAGTAAGAGGGCAAAGACCCAGCTTGGGTTATACCTTACTGATGTAGTCCAATCAAAAGCAATCTAATCAATTGATCTAATCAAGAGGTCCCTTAACTGAATCTAAATGTAGTCAAAGGATCTCACACCCATAGGAATGGGTTAGTTAAAAAACAATCTTTTCTGAGATTCACCAAATTTAACTGTCACAAACACATTCATAGCTTTCCTTGAAAATTTTATTTCTGAAAGTAATTTTGTATTTGTTTTCTCTACATAGCCATTGTGGATGTTCTGTAAATACATACATCAATAAGCTATTTTAATTGATTGTGAATTACTAATTGCAGACTAGGAAAAATATGATGTAATGCCAAAGCCCTGATGTAGATCTCTGTGATGCCATGAGAGTAGGCCTAGTGGACCACTAGATACAGGGAGGGTAATTGAGCAAAGATCTTAAGTGCTTCACACTGAGTTCTATCACAATAGGCCCATTCATGCTAGACAGGAATTCCTGTGATGACTAATGTTGTCTCATAATCTTCTGGACAGGCTTCCAAACTTTCCTTAGAGTAAGGGGAGTCTATAACATTTCTACCCAAACACCCTTCCTCTATTCTTCACTCTGAAGGAGTTTGTGGTCTGAAGGCTCTGCCCTGTCAGCCTTCCCTACTTCTTTCTTCCATATTATCTTAGAAAATTTCCTCTCATAAAATCTTTGCACTTATAATCCTAATTGCTGTCTCCTTCTCAAGGGCTACTAATACAATCCCTAATACTTTCCTTTTTCAGTTATATAGAGATTCCAAAACTGAGTCAGAAGTAAATAGGAATGGACAAGAAGCCCCATAGGGGTAGAGGACAAGTACCCAGGAGCAGGCGAGGCCAAGATGCATGTGGAAATGGAATTTCATCATGTTAGATGATGAAAGTGCTATTCCATCATGTTAGAAGTCAAATCCTCCTCATTAAGAAGAACATAGTGTACTTTCCAGGAAGTTTAATGTGTTCTAATAATTTCTTTTTCTTTCTCTCTGTTTCTTTTTCTAAAGAAAAAGTGGTAACAAATTTGATTTGGATCATTATGGTAGATGCTGACTTTTTGATAGAGTTACACATTCCTGTGGCTTTTATTGTGTGGCCATTTCAAGTCATCACAATCAGGGTCTTAAATTCCTAGAGTAGGTGAATCATTCATGGATCACAAGATGGAATATAGGATGTTGAAGTTTCTTTCCAACTCTTAAGATCCTGTGTCTTCAGGATTTTGATTCTCTATGTTTAATGTAGTTTGAAAAGCTAATATCTTAATTATTTGCTTCATAACATAAAACCAAATACAATTAAAATGCTAAATATTTTATTCAATAAAATATTTCATGAATTTATTTGTTTCTTTGGTGGGGTAGTTAGCTAATGTAAATGCATACTTCTGGTAACCATAAGTAAGGAAATATTTTCCAAGGGTAACAATATTAAATTACTGGTGTATTTCTAAAAAAAATATATAGATACTTGGGCTCTTCTCCGTCCTAAAGAATCAGAACCTCCATTTGAAGAGGTCTTGAAAGTTGAATTTCTAAGAATCATCCCAGGCTAATATTATGACCATGAATGTTAGGCAATATTGAATCAGACTCTAAGAGAGAGACTATATCTATAATTAAAAGGATTGCAGAAATGATCTAAAGATTATATAAAATATATGACTGGGAGAAATGTATCATATTCTTTTCTATCTCACATATCAGTGAAGAGTGAGAATGGAAGATCTGATGCCAGGCACCAATGTCTTTCTTGACTGTGGCCATTTAGCAGTTTGATATAGTTATGTATTCCAAAAATAGATATTGGATTATGCTTGTAAACTGGTCTGTTCATCTGGGCATGATTAAGTTATGATTAGAGCTTTGATTGGGCCATGTCAGTAGGGTGTTGAGCCCTGTCCCTTGGTGGGTGGGAAATCAAAGATAAAAGACATGGCAAAGGACAGAGTTGGAGTTTTGAGTTGGAGTTTTGATGTTGGAGTGTTGAGCTGGAGCCCCGGGAAGTAAGCATACAGAGAAGCTTGGTCATGAGGAAGGAGAGAATGCCCTGGGAAAAGAGACGGGCTGTTTGCCTAATAGTCTACAGCTGGCCTTGTGGAGAGAACAAGCAGCTGAACCTGGAAAGAATAAAGCCCCAGGAAGAGAAGAACCCAGGAAACTGGAACCCTCACAGAGTTGAGTGAGAGAAGTAATTTATGCTTTATGGCCTAGTAACTGTAAGCTTCTACCCCAAAATATATATCCTTCATAAAAACCAACCAATTTCTGAAATTTTGCATCAGCATCCCTTTGGCTGACTAATACATTCACCTAGGACTTTCTTTTATTTTTAAATATATTTTTTATTAGAGAAGTTGTGAGCTTACAAAACAATCATTCATAATGATCAGAATTCCCATACATCACCCTTACACCAACACCTTACATTGTTGTGAAACATTTGTTACAGATTATGAAATTACATCATCAAAATATTTCTAAGGATGGTCCATCATTTACATTTGGAATATTTTTTCCATACACTCCCCATTATTAACACCATGTATTAGAACTGTATAGTTGTTATAGTTCATGAGACAATGCTCTCATATTTTCACTGTTAATTACAGTTCATCATCCACCACATGGTTCAGTGTGTTATACAGTCCCATGCCTTGTACAATTCATCCAAAGTGCATACTCAGTGGCTATAAGTTTCATCATGGAATTTTGCAGTCATCACCTCAGTAAAATTTTGAACAGTTTCCTTATTCCAATAGAAAAATCTCATACCCCTCTATTATTAAAATTTAGCATCAATATAATACCTTCTTTGACATCAGTGAAGAATATTATAATATTGCTGTTAACTATAGTCCATAATTTACATTTACATCCCTAGTCTACCCCCTTCAGCCACAAACACATTTATAAATTGGCTGTGTTAGTTTTACTCACCAGATTGTGTTACCATCATCTCTATCCATTTCCACGTGTTTACAGTCAAGTTAATAAAAAATTCTACATACAGAAAGCACCATACTATCTCCTAATAAGCTCTACTCTAGATTTTAATGCCATGCCATGTGTTTATTCTTTGTATAGTGGGACCACACAATATTTGTCCTATTGTGTCTAGCTTATTTTACTCAGTGTAATGTCCTCAAGGTTCATCCATGTTGTCATATGTGTCTCAATTTCATTTCTTCTTACAGCAGTATATTATGCTGTTGTATGTATATACCACATTTTGTGTACCCATTCATTTATTGATGGACACTTGAGTTGTTAGCATCTTTTGGCCTTTGTGAATTATGCTGCTATGAACATAAGTGTGCAAAATAAAAACAGATTTTATTAATACATATTAATAAAGCATAAATCCATCCAAAGTGTACAATCAATGGTATTCAGTATAATCACATAGTTGTGCATTCATCACTTCAATAATTTTTAGAGATTTTTCATTATTCCAGTAATAATAAAAATAATAAAACAAAAATCAGCCAAAAAACAAAACTCATCACCTCTCAATCTCTCCATGAACCCCTACTGTACATGTGCTATTCTGTTTCCTTCTTTCCAGTATATTTGTACTTAAATTTTATAAAACAGTTGTATACATGCAATACCACCCATATTCAAATTTGCATGAGTTTTCTCTATGTTATACAATCCCATGTTACATAATTTAGCTTTCCTTCTATTAATATACAGGTCCTTAGACTTTCCCTTTCGACTAGAGGCCATATAATAGCTCTGCCAGCCACAAACACCAGGATATGCTTTGACCATTTCCATTCATTTCCAAAGGTTTACAACCATTTAACCAATTATGCACAGATTAACCATCAGCTTTCCATTCTACACCTCATTCTATTTTCTGCTGATCTATATTCTAATTATTAATTCCATGTATTAACATTATATGTTTAGTTCATTATATCACAACCAAACAGTATTTGCCCTTTTGTGTCTGGTGTGCTTCATTCAAGATATTGTCCTCTGCGTTCATCCATGTTGTCATATGCTTCATGACTTCATTTCATCTTATTGCTGCATAATATTCCATCATGTGTATGCACCACAATTTGTTTATCTATTCATCAGTTTATGGACACCAGGTTTATTTCCAACTTTTGGCAATTGTAAATAAATTCACTATGAACATCAGTGTGCCGATGTCTGTTCATGTCATGGCTTTCAGTTTTTCTGGGTATATACCTAGTAATGGTATTGCCAGGTCATATGCTAGTCTAAATTCAGCTTCCTTAGGAACTGCCAAAAAGTCCTCCACAGTGGCATTACCACTCTGCATTCCCAATAACAGTGAATAAACCTCCCTATCTCTCCATATTGTCTCCAATATTTGCAGTTTTCTGACATTTTAGTAATGGCCAGTATAATAGGTAAGAAATAATATCACATTGTAGGTTTGATTTGCATTTCCCTAATTGCTAGTGATGTTGAACAGTTTTCCATGTGTTTCTTTGCCATTTATATTTCTTCTTTGGACAATTGTCTTTTGCCCATTTTTTTAATTGGATAGTTTGTCTTTTTATTGCTGAGTTATGAGATCTCTTTATAGATCATGGATATTAAACCCTTAGGATATGTGATTGTGAAATATTTTCTCCCATTGAGTCAACTTCCTTTTCACCCTTTTGACAAAGTCCTTTGAGGTGCAAAAGTGTTGAATTTTAAGGAGGTACCATTTATCTATTTTTTCTTTTGCTGCTCGTGCTTTGGGTGTAAAGTTGAAGAAACTATCATCTACCACAAGATCTTCAAGATGTTTTCCAACATTTTCTTCTAGGCATTTTATGGTTGTTATTCTTATGTTTAGGACCTTGATCCATTTAGAGTTATTTTTGTATAAGGTGGAAAATAGGGGTCTTCTTTCTTTCTTTTGGTTATGGCTATCCAGTTCTCCCAGCATCATTTGTGAATAGACTGTTCTGGCCCAGCTGAGAGGACTTGGTAACCTTGTCAAAAATTGCTTGACTGTAGATGTAAGGGTCTATTTCTGAGTTCTTTATTCAATTCTATTGGTCGATCTTCCTGTCTTTATGCCAGTACCATGCTGTTTTACTACTGTAGCTAAGTAATATGTTTAAAGTCCAGAAGTGAAAGTCATCCAACTTCATTCTATTTTTTAAGACATTTTGGCTATTCAGGGCCTCTTACCCTTCCAAATAAATTTGATAATTGGCTTTTCCATTTCTGCAAAAAAAAAAAAAAAAAACCTGTTGGGATTTTTGTTGAGATTCTTTGAATCTCTAAATCAGTCTGGGTAGAATGACATCTTAACAATATTTGGCCTTCCAATCCATGAACATGGAATGTCCTTCCATTTATTTAAGTCTTCTTTGGTTTCTTTTAGCAATATTTTATAGTTTTCTGGATAAGGGCCTTTATGTCCTTGGTTAAGTTTTTTCCTAAATATTTGATTGTTTTAATCACTATTGTAAATGGATTTTTTTTTCTTATTTCCTCCTCAGATTGTACATCAATAGTGTATAGAAATGCTATTATTTTTGTATATTAATCTTGTATCATGCCACTTGCTGAAATCATCAATCGGTTCTAATAGCTTTGTTGTGGATTTTTTCAGGATTTTGTAGATATAGTACTTCTTCCTTTCCTGTTTGGGTGTCTTTTATTTCTTTATCTAGCCTAATTTCTCTAGCTAGAACTTCTAGCACAATATTGAATTACAGTGATGACACTGGGTGTATTAGTCAGCCAAAGGGATGCCTTCACAATATACCAATAATTGGTTGGTTTTTATAAAGAGTATTTATTTGGGGTAGAAGCTTAAAGTTACCAGGCCACAAAGTATAAGTTTCTTCTCTCACCAAAGTCCACATGTTGGAGCAAGACAGCTGCCAACGTCTGCAAGGACTCAGGCCTTTGGGTTCCTCTCCTGCCAGGGCTGCGTTTCTCTCTGGGCTTAGCTTCTGTTTCCTCCACAAGTTCAGCTGTAGACGATCAGGCAAACGGCCCTCTCCAACATCAGAACTGCTTCTCAAAAATCTGCTTCTCAAATCTGCTCCCTCTGTCTTTGGCCTTGCCTTTTATACTTGAGACCACACCCACTGAAGGGTGGGGCACAATGCCTTACTGACTGAGCCCAGTCAACACCCTAATCATAACCCAATCATGCTCAGATGAATAGATCAGTTTACAAGCATGATTCAATTTATATTTTTGGAATTCATAATTAGATAAACCTGTCAAACCATTACACTAGGCATCCATGTCTTATTCCTGATCTCAGCTGGAAAGATTTGTCTTTCACCCTTGAGTACAATGCTAGCTGTAGGTTTTTCATAAATGCAGTTTACCATATTGAGAAAGTTCCCTTCTATTCCTATCTTTTGGAGTGTTTTTATCAAGAAAGAGTGCTGTATTTTGTCAAATGTCTTTTCTGCATCAATCGAGTGGATCATGTGACATTTATTCTTCAAGTTATCAATGTGCTTTATTACACTAATTGATTTTCTAGTGTTGAACCACCCTTGCATGCCTGGGATAACACCCACTTGATCGTTGTGTCTAATTCTTTTAATGTGCTTTTGGATTTGGTTTGCAAGTATTTTATTGAGGATTTTTGCATCTATATTCATTAAAGATGTTGGTCTATAATTTTCTTTTTACATAGTAATTTGTTTTGGTTTTGGTATTAGGGTGATGTTACTTTCATAGAATGAGTTTGGTAGCATTCATTTCAGGTCAAATTTTTGTAAAAGCTTGAGCAAGACTCATATTAGATTATCTTTAAATGATTGGTAGAATTCATGTGTGAAGCTATCTGGTCGCAGGGCTTTCATCCTTGGGAGGGTTTTGATGATGGTTTCAATCTTTTCATTTGTGATTGTTTTTTTGAGATCTTCTATTTTGAGGGTCAGTGTAGGTAGTTTGTGTGTTTCTAGGAATTTGTACATCTCCTCTACATTGTCTAGTTTTTTTGGCATACAGTTGTTCATGGTATCCTCTTATAATCGCATTTATATCTGTGGTGTCAGCAGTAATGTCCCCGCTCTCATTTCTGATTTTATTTATTTACATCTTCTCTCTTTTTCTCTTTGTCAGTATGGCTAAGGGTTGGTCAATATCATTTATCTGAAATAACCAAATTTGGTTTTGTTGATTCTCTCTATTCTTTTTTGTTCTTGATTTCATTTATTTCTGGTCTGATTTTGCTATTTATTTCCTTCTGCTCTTTTGGGATTAGTTTGATGTTCTTTTGCTAGTTCCTTCAGGTGAGCAGTTATATCTTCAATTTTAGCCCTTTCTCATTTTTTTTAATGTAAGGATTGAGGGCTGTAAATTTCCCTCTCAGCACTACCTTTGCATTGCCCCATAGGTATTGATATGTTGTATTCCCATTTTCATTCATACCAAGACATTTGCTGAATTGTCTTGCAATTTCTTCTTTGACCAACTGATTATTTAACAGTGTGTTGTTTAATATCCATATATTTATGAATTTACCTTTTTCCAACCATTATTGATTTCCAGTGTCATCCTGATATGATCAAAGTGTCTTGTATAATTTCAATCTTTTTAAAATTTATTGGCACTTGTCTTGTGATCCAACATATGGTCTATCTTGGAGAAGGATCCATGTGCACCTGAAAAGAATATATATCCTGCTGCTTTGTGGTGCAATGCTCTATAGATGTCTGTTAGGTCTAGTTCATTCATCATATTATTTAAACTCTCTGTTTATTTATCCTCTGTCTAGATGTTCTATCCAATACTGAGAGTGGTGTATTGAATTCCCCAGACACCTATTTCTCCCTTCAGTTTTGCCAGTGTGTTCCTCATGTAATTTGGGGCACACAACTTAGGTGAATAAATATTTAGTACAGTTATTTCTTCTTGGTGAATTGCCCTTTTTAATTAATATATAATGATGTTCTTCACCCCTTTTAACAGTCTTGCATTTAAAACTTATTTTGTCTGATATTAGTATTGTTAGTCCAGCTCTCTTCTGGTTACTGTTTGCATGGAATATCTTTTTCCAACCTTTCACTTTTAACCTGCTTGTGTCCTTATGTCTGAGATGGGTATCTCTAGAAAACATAGAAAAGGTTCATATTTTTTATTCATTTTATCAGTATATGTCTTTTGATTGAGGAGTTCAAACCATTAACATTCAATATTATTACTGTAAAGGCATTAATTACTTCATCTATTTTTTCCTTTGGGTCTCTGTTGTCATAGCATTCTATTGTTTGTCTTCTTACCCTCTAGTTTACCCTTCCTAATAAGCTTCATTTCAACACTCTTCTCCAGAAAACCCCTTGTTTTTTTTCCTTTCTGGCAGCAACACTCCCTTTAGTATCTCTTGTAATTCTGGTTTTTGGTAACATATTCTGTCAGTTTTTGTCTGTGATGACTTTGAACTCACCCTCATTTTTGAAGGACAATTTTGCCAAATACAGAATTCTTGGCTGGCAGTTTTTCTCTTTCAGTACTGTAATACATCATACCACTTTCTTCTCACTTTCCTGGTTTTAAATGAGAGGTCAGCATTTATTCTTACTGAGGTTACCCTGTATGTGATGCTTTGCTTTTCTCTTTCTCCTTTCAGAATCCTCTCTTTATCTCTGATATTTGTCATTCTGAATCACAGGTGTCTAAGGGTAGGTCTTTTCGGATATATTCATTTTGTGGTTTGTTTTCCTTTTCGGATATTGATATTTACGTCTTTCATAGGGGTTGGGAAGTTTTCAGTTATTTTCTCAATTATTCTTTCTGCTCCTTTTCCATTCTCTCCTCTGTGTCATCAATAATGCGTATGTTTGTGCATTTTGCATTGTCATTCAGTTCTCTGAGACCCTATTCCATTTTATCCATTCTCTTCTCTTTCTGTCCTCCTGTCTTTTCCAGATCAGATATTCTGCATTTGAAATCACTAGTTCTGTCTTCAAGCAATTCAAATCTGCTCTTATGTGCCTTTAATGTATTTTCAACTCATCCATCATGTCTTGCATTCCTATAATATCTGTTACTTTTATTTGTAGGCTTTCAAATTGTTCATCATGCTCACCCAGTATCATCTTAATACCCTTTATCTCTTTAGTCACAATTTCTTTCAATTCTTTGAATTGATTTAGGATATTTGTGTGATTATCATTGATTAATTGTTTTAAATCCTATATTTCTTCAGGATATTTTTTTTCCTTTGACTGGGCAATCTCTTCCTGTTTCCTTGTATGGTTTGAATTTTTTTTGCTGATGTCTAAGCATCTCATTATGTTGGTGAATTTATTCTTATGTCCAATTTCTGTCTCTTGCCTATTTTTTCCCCACAGCTTTTCTTTGATTTTGTTTCAATTTATTATAAGTCTTTAAAATTGGGCAACTTAAGTTTTCAAAATCAGGCCAGGGATTCACTAAAGGGGTGCTGATTTTCTCCCATACCAAGAGTATAGGGAGACCCAGAAGCTGTTTTTGTCCATGCGATTTCCAGACTGGCCAGCAATTGGCACTCACTGGCATACATTTCCACAGGGGTGTTCAAGCACTGCTTTTCTGTATTTTGGTCTGGTCATAGCTGGGATTCAAAGCAGGATCTGCTGGCCAAACTCATTGAAGAGAATTCCCCCAATTTCCCCTCCATTTTCCCTTGTAACAGCTGTCAGGGAGTAAAACACATGTTCCCCTCTCTGTTGGCTGTGGTGAGTTAGTGATTTTACCACTAATATCTTGGGGGGCAGGGAGAGGAGCCCTTCCCAGCCACTACAAGGTTTTCTAATTCATGTTTGTTCTTCTGGGTTCTTCCTCTCTCTGTCCCTCAACCTCCTGGGAGTTGTTTAGCACTGTCCTGGTCTGCTGACTCCCATAGCATGTCCCTTGGACAGCTTTTGGCTCTTTCCACATTGTTTTTGTATGAGAGTTGAGCACTGCCTGCCAACTTTGACACCATCTTCCTGGAACTCTATCTGCCATCTTTATTGACAAGAAGTCTACCATAATGTCCTTTGGAGTCTCTTCTTCTCCCTTGTTAGATCCTGTCCAAGATCATATATTGCATTTGTCCTTGCCTCTTTAGTTGCTATTTCTGTTTTTTTTGTTGTTGTTGGAATATATACACAACAAAAATTTTCCATCTCAACCACTCCCAAGCTTACCATTCAGTGGGATTAATCACAATTACAATATTGATATATATGTGTGTGTGTGTGTGTGTATGTTCTGACAAATGAAAAGAATAGTGTAGCAAATAGAAATCTAAATAAATTGCTTTACAAATATTATAAAATTATTATTTACTTTTGGAGTCAGTATATCCTCTCAGACAGATCAAATGATTAATTCACATTATTAGGACCAAAAATGTTATAAAATAAAAAATTAGTTATATTAGTATTGAACAATTAGCTCAATGTCACCAGTTTAATTGATTTGGTTATGCCTTGTAGGCAAAGCAATTTGGTCATCAAGACAAAAAGGTTGTTCTGCATTTTCTGTGAATGTTGCCTCATTATTCAGGAAAGAAGGAAAAGTGGGCCTATGATTTTCTGTTCAGGACTTACAGCATAGCAAAATAAAATATGTTATGTTAGGTGACACCATCAGTTCAACAGATAGAATAGCACAATTAAAAGGCATTGAACTTTTTTTTAATAATCAAGCTGTAATAAATATCAGAAGGCTACTATGATCTATATTAAATTTTAAGCCCTTGAGTATGTTTCTTCCACAATATAGCTATATATGTGTATATATGTGTGTATATATAAGAGTGTGTGTGGAGGCGTATATATCTATATACACATACACATGCACAGATATTTAGGGAGGATCCCTGAAGTGTGAAGAGTGAAGCAAATCCAAAACTCATCACATAGGTATATACACAGCATTACTGTTCATTATGAAGACTCTAGAATGTTCCCACTTCTTTCATCGGATTCATGAAATCCCTCTTCCAGTTAATCATCACATTTATAACTGGATTCTTCAGTGAACATCTAATTGTTTATCACACTAGAAATTTTACAGTTATTTGTGAAAACTTTATTAATATATAACTCACACTGAACAAAAAACTGTCTTAGGGCATAACTATAGGTACATTTGTTCACTATTTTATCCCCATTGAGGAATGCATTCTTTATCATACGGGTTCCCAATTTATGTATGTTAAATGAATGAATGGAAGAATGAATTAGTGAAATAGCTTTTTCATTTCCAGATTTAATTTATTAAATCACATACATGGGTGAGAGGTAGAAGAGTAAAATTTCCATTCAATTAGATCCCACTGCCCAGTCAAGATGACTTCTTTTTTCCATCCTCATATAAAAATCTATTTTATGTTGATGATCATTACATCTTCCCTTGCAGAACACCACACACTCCATATTGTTGGCATCTATCAATAATAAGACCAGTGCTCATCATATTTTGAAGGAACTGAAACCTGAATCGGTCTTCCTTTCTGACATCCCAAGTGATTTAGGATTCAAATGTTAGGATGTCCAAAGCCTAGAACATCCTTCCCTCCAATTACTTTCATTTGCATAATAAAATGGCTAATAATTATTGGATACTTTTTATGGGTCAGACATTAAGTTCAAAGCATTTCATATATAACACAATTTTTACAACACTTTGAATATGATAATATATTTATGCTCATATTTAAAATGAGGTAACTAAATTTCAAAGCATTAATGTAATTTTACTAATTTGCTAATTTACATAATGAGTAATAGAGCTCAGTCTGCCTTATTTCAAATCAGTATACTTAAAAAGGCCATAATATTATCTTCCCTTCCCTTGGTCATATATTCCAATTTGAAGAAAAATGAGATCTTATTATCATTAAGAAGTTATCCATTATGGAAATCTATTCTTTCAACACCCTTCCAACCTTACATTTAATTTTGTCTCTTGTTGCCTTCTTTCTCTGTCTGGGCTATATACCATAGATTGATTTCTGGAGTACTTGCTTACCCTCAATGACTTATTTCATTGAACGTATGTGCTTTTGTCACAACCCTTTAATGACACTTGTATCAATGTGATATTCAGTTTTATCTACTACTAAATATAATAGCTGTGTTTTATGGAGGAAAATTACTCTCTTCAGCTGTCAAATAGATTTATTTTTTCAGGACACTAAATGGGAACCTACAATATTTCTCACCTATTCTGGTACCCTAAGGCTAATAGAAAACAAGCAAATAAAAAAATGAACAGTAACACCAACCATGCAAAAGCACAAAATATAAACTTATGAAATATATATTTGTGACTTGAATTTTGGGTGGCTAAGTCAATGTGCCCATTGACCAAAGATGTTCAATACAAAGCAATTTAGCTGACAGTCAGCAATGTCTAGAATGGACCTGTCTCTGAATTCAGTGTTTAATTTGTTAATTTTCTAGGTCTATTAATAACTTTTCTGAGGCATCTGTTCCTTAAGTTTGTATCCAGGTAGTGCATGACAGAGATTACCTTGTATGTCAGGAGCTAACAACAAAAATAAAATTAAGTAAAAAACAAAAAACAACAAAACACCTTTCCCATTCAGTGCTGATTGGCCTGTGTGAGTGCTTTCCTTCAAAGTTTAACCATCCTAACAATGAGTTTAGAGGACAGCCTGAGGCAAAACTCTGAGCATGCATATTGTACTGAGCATGGATGCATAGCTCTGGGAATTCCTCTGCTTACATTCTACTGAATGTCCCCTTTCCTGAAAGAAACATTTTTTCTTGACAGCTAATTTTTTAATGTAATATACTATTGTATGGATATGCTATCATTTGTTTATCCATTCACTTATTTAAATACATCTTGGGGGGCCAGCCATATAGCCCAGTGGATAGGGTGCTGGTATACCACATGGGAGGCCCCGGGTTCGGTTCCCAGGGACCTCTCCTAGCGGGCAGACTGCCTTGAGAAGGGCAAGCCACCATGGGTGGGCCAGAGCCGCCGTGGGCAGGGCAAAAAGCTGCCACGGACAAGGCAAAGCCGCCACGGGCAGGGCAGGTTGCCCGCGAATGGAGCGCAGCCAGTCACCCGCGAACTGAAGCAGAGCCAGCCGTGAATAGAAGCAGAAGCCACCCACAAGCGGGGAAAGCCGGGCCTGTGCAGTGACCGACCTCGGTGTGTCGCCACAACAGGGGGGAGGGGAGATATGTAATAAAATAAAATAAATCTTTAAAAAAAAAAAAAAGAACAACAGTAACAATGGCAGCTAACATTTAAAAAAAATACATCTTGGTTGTATCCAATTTTAGGCAAATATGAATAAAGCTGCTGTAAACATTCATGAACAGGTTTCTTGTGGGCATAAGATTTCAGCTCATTTGGGTAAATACCAAGGAGTATGATTGCTGGATCAATGGTATGCCTTTAACTACCTTTGTAAGAAACTGACTAACTCTTTTGCATTCCCCCTAGCAAAGTATTAGAATGCTTCTTGCTCCATATCTTCACAACATTTGGCATTATCAGTGTTTTGGATTTTACTCATTCTATTAGATATGTAGTAGTATCTCACTGTTCTAATTTGATATGTCCTAATGATATAAGATATTGAGAATCTTTTCATGGGATTGTTTGACACCATATCTTTGGTTAGGTGTTTGTACTGATCTTTTTGCAATTGGTATATTTTCTTATTGTTGAGTTTTAAGAATCCCTTATATGTTTTGAGTACAAATAATTTGTTGGATAGAGTTTTGAAAATGTTTTCTCCCAGAATGTAGCTTGGTTTTTCATTCTCTTAACAGTGTCCTTTGCAGTGCAGAGGTTTTAATTTTAATGAACACCACTTTATCAATTTTTCTTTCATGGGTAATTTTTGGTATTGTATCTATCAGTCTTCCTGAGGAACCTCTAAACTGTCCTCCAGAATGGCTGCACCATTCTACATTCCCATCAGCAGTGGATGATGGTCCCCATTCCTCCACATCCTCTCCAACACTTGTAGTCCTCTGTTTTTTAATACATGCCAGTCTAATGGGTGTAAGATTATATCTCATTGTAGTTTTGATTTGCATTTCCCTAATAGCTAGTGATGTTGAGCATCTTTTCATGTGCTTTTTAGCCATTTGTATTCCTTCCTTGGAGAAGAGTCTTTTCAAGTCACTTATGCATTTTTAAATGGGCTGTTTGTCTTTTTATTTCCAAGGTGTAGGATTTTATTATGTATGCTGCATATTAGGACCCTTTCTGACATATGGTTACCAAATATTTTCTCCCATTGAGTAGGCTGCCTTTTCACTTTCTTGACAAATTCCTTTAAGGTGCAAAATTTTTTTAATTTTGAGGAGGTCCCATTTATCTATTTTTTCTTTTGTTGCTCATGCTTTCGGTGTAAAGTTCATAAAACCATTTCCTCACACAAGATCCTGTAGATGCTTCCCTACATTATCTTCTAGGAGCTTTATGGCCTTGGCTCTTATATTTATATCTTTGATCTGTCTTGAGTTAATTTTTGTATAAGCTGTGAGGGGGTATTACTCTCTCACTCTTTTGGAGAGGCCATTCTCTCCCACTTGAGTTGGCTTGGTGGCATTGTTGAATATCAGGCGACTGTTTATGTGCAGATCTATATCAGAACTCTCAATTCACTTCCATTGGTCAGTGTGTTTATCCTTGAGCCAGAACCATGCAGTTTTGACCACTGTAGACATGTAGTATGTTTAATTTGACCACTGTAGATATGTAGTATGTTTAAAAGTCAGGTAGTGTGATTCCTCCATTTTTTTTTCTTTTTCAGTATATTTTTGGCTATTTGGGGTCCCTTGCCCTTCCAAATAAATGCCAGAGTTAGTTTTTCCAATTCAGTAAAAAATGGTGTGGAAATTTTTATTGGGATTGCATTAAATCTGTAAATCAGTTTGGGTATGATAGACATGTTAATGATGTTTTGTCTTCCTATCCATGAACAGGGAATATTTTTCCATTTATTTAAGTCTTCTTTGATTTCCTTTAACAGTGTTGTGTAGTTTTCTGCATAGAAGACATTTATATCTTTAGTTAAACTCACTCCTAGGTGTTTGATTCTTTTAGTTGTTCTTGTAAATGGGATTTTTAAAATGACTTCCTCCTCAGATTGCTCATTATTGGAGTAGAGAAATGCTGCTGATTTTTATACATTGATCTTATAACCTGCCACTTTACTGAACTCATTTACAAGCTCTAGAAACTTTGTTGTCGATTTCTCAGGGCTTTCTATGTATAGAATCATGTCATCTGCAAATAGTGAAATTTTTACTTCTTCCGTTCCAATTTGGATGTGTTTTATATCTTTTTCTTGCCTAAGTGCTTGAGCAAGAACTTCTAACACAACGTTAAATAAAAGCATGGAAGTGGTGATCCTTATCTTGTTCCCAATCTTAGAAGGAAAGCTTTTAGGATTTCATCATTGAATATGATGTTAGCTGTGAGTTTTTCATATATACCTTTTATCATGTTGAGGAATTTTTCTTCTATTCCTATCTTTTGCAGCGTTTTTTATCAGGAAAGGGTGCTGTATCTTATTGAATGCTTTTTCTGCACCTATAAAGATGATCATGTGATTATTTTCTTTCTATCTGTTTATGTTGTGTATTATATTGATTTATTTTCTTATGTTGAACCATCCTTGCATACCAGGGATGAAACCACTTGGTCATGGTGTATAATTCCTTTAATGTGGTGTTGAATACAATTAGCAAGTACTTTGTTGAGGATTTTAGCATCCAGGTTCGTTAGAGAGATTGGTCTTTAGTTTTCCTTTATTGTGGCATATTTGTTTCACTTTAGTATTAGGGTAATTTTGGCATCATAGAATGTGTTAAGCAATATTCCCTCCACTTTTATTTTTTGGAAGAGTTTAAGCAGGATTGGTGGTAGTTCTTTCCAGAATGTTTGGTAGAATATACCTGTGAAGTTGACTGGTCCTGGGCTCTTCTTAGTTGAGAGGTTTTTGATGACTAATTCTATCTTGTTACTAGTGTTTGGTTTGTTGAGTTCATCAATTTCTTCTTTCATCAATGTAAGCTGCTAGTGTGTTACTAGGAATTTGTCCATTTCCTCTAAATTATCCATCTTGTTGACATACAATTTACAAAGTACCCTCTTATGATACTCTATTTATGTGGGGTCACTGGTGAGATCCCCTTCTTTGTTTCTTATTTTATGTATTTGTATCTTGTCTTTTTTCTTTTTAGTCTAGCTAAGGGTTGTCAATTTTATTAATCTTGAAGAACCAGCTTTTGGTTTTCTTTATTTTTTCTAGTCCTTTCTTACTTTCAATTTCATTTAGCACTACTCTAATCTTTGTTATTTCCTTCTTTCTACTTCCTTTAGGGTTAGTTTGTTGTTCTTTTACTAATTCCTCCAGGTTTGCAGTCAGGTCTTTGATTTTAGCTCTTTCTTCTTTTTTGATATATGCATTTATGGCTATGAATTTCCCTCTCAGTACAGCTTTTGCTGCATCCCATAGGTTTTGATATGTTGTGTTGTCATTTTCATTCATTTCAAGGTAGTTACTGATTTCTTTTGTGATTTCCTCCTTGACCCACTGCTTGTCTAAGAATGTGCTATTTAATTTCTATATCTTTGTACCTATTCTACTTCCCTGGCCCTTACTGATTTCCAGCTTCATTCCATTGTGATCAGAGGAATGATTTTGTATAATTTCAATGTTTATGAATTCATTGAGAGTTGTTCTATGGCCTAGCATGTGGTCTGTCCTGGAAAATGATTCATGTGCACTCAAGAGGAACATATATCCTGCTGTATTTCAGTGTAATGTTCTGTACATGTCTTTTAGGTCCAGATCCTGTAATGTATTAATCAAAATCTATCAAAATCTTTGTTTTTTATTGATTCTCTGTCAAGATATTCTAATGGTCTAATGGTGACAATGTTGTATTAACATTGCCCACTATAATTGTAGAGGCATCTATTTCTGCACTTAATTTTTCCAGTGTTTGATTCATGTATTTTGAGGTGCCCTGTTTAGGCACATAAATGTCTATTATTGTTCTTTCTTCTATATAGATTACCCCTTTCATTAATATAGTGTGTCCTTCTTTGACTCTTACAATAGTTTTGTATTTAAAGTCTATTCTGTCCAATTTAGTATAGTTACTCTCACCCTCTTTTGATGATTGTTTGCATGTAAAATTATTTTCCAACTATTCACTTTCAGCCTCCTTATGTCCCTGGGCCTAAGGTGGGTTTCTTGTAGACAGCATATAGACAGATCATATTTCCCTATGCATTCTGACAATCTGTGTCTCTTGACTGGTGAAGTTAATCCATTAACATTCAATATTATTACTCTCAAGGAATTAGTTACATTAGCCTTATTTTCTTTAAGTTTATGTATAACATATGTTGTTTTTACTTCTTTTTAAAAAATTTTTTTAGTTGTTCTTACACTCACCTCCAATCTCTCTTTCCCTTTTTTCCCCTTTCAAGCTGCAGGATTTCCTTTACTATCTTGAAGGGCAGGTTTCTTATTGACATGCTCTCTTAATTTCTGTTTATCTGTGAATATTTTGAATTCTCCTTCATTTTTGAATGGCAGCTTTGCTGGATAGAGAATTCTTGGCTGGAAGATTTTTTTTTCTTTTAGCACCTTAACTATATCATATCGCTCCCTTCTTGCCTCCATGGTTTCAGATGAGAAATCAGCACTTAATCTCATCAGGCTTCCCTTGTATGTGATGGATCTCTTTTCTCTTGCTGCTTTCAGTATTCTTTGTTTTTCTTGAGCATTGGACAATTTGCCAAGTATGTTTCTTGAAGTAGGTCTGTAAGGATTTATAATGTTTGGGCTGCACTTTATAATGTGCTGCACTTCCTAGACATGTACCTTCATGTCCCTCAATAGGGTTGGGAAGTTTTCAGCCATTATTTCCTCCAACACACCTTCTTTCCCCTTTCCCTTCTCTTCTCCCTCTGGAATGCCTACAATGCATGTTTGTGTGTGTCATGTTGTCATTTAAATCCCTAACCCCCTGATGGATCTTTTCTATCTATTTATCTATCTGTTCTACTATCTGTCTGATTTCAGATGTACTGTCTTCCACATCACTGATTCTTTTCTCTGCCTGTTCAAATCTGATATTATGTGCTTCCAGTGCATTTTTTATTTCTTAGATTGTGCCATTCATTACCATCATATCCATTATTTTTAAATGTATGTTTACAACTTCTTCAGTATATTTTCCCAGTGTCTTCTTAATATCCTTAATCTCTTCCTTCACTTCATTAAGTTGATTTTTGATATATGTTTGGATGTCTCTGATTTGTTGTTCCATGTTCTGAATCTTCTCCTCATTTTTAGTTTGTTCACTTGACTGGGCCATGTCTTCTTGTTTATTAGTATGGTTGTAATTTTTTCTTGGTGTATGGGCATCTGTTTCTCTTGATGAGTTCATTCAATTGATTATTTTCTGTCTCTTCTCTAGGGTTTTATTTTGTTGTTGTTTTTGTATGTGTGGTAAGGCTTCACTTTGACACTTCATTCCTCTTATTTCTTTGCAGTTGTCTATGTTAACATATGTTAACATAGACAATGTTAATATGTAAGAAGTACAGAGGAATAAGAATGCAAAAGTGGAATAGAAACAATGAAATGAGAAAGAGAATAGAGAAAAATATATAGAATTAATTAAAAGGCCAGAATGATGAGAAGAGAGGAAAAGAATAAAGAAAAGAGAAGAAAATAAGTTAAAAAAGATAGAAAACAGAAAAAAGGAAAGAGAAAGAAATAAAAACAAGAAAAAATGAGACCAAACAAAAAGCAGTGGAATGAAAGAACAACAACAGAAAACAGAAGGTTGAAAGATGAAGGAGAGAAAAAAAATAGCATAGGTAGAAAAAATCAGTAAGTGAAAAAAAGAAAAAAACAGGGAAACAAAGGGGAAACACAACAAATAAGAAACAAGACATCAGCTACTAATTTTAAAAAGGAGAAAAGAGTAAAAAGGACAAAAAAAAAAACCAAAACATGGAAAAACAGGCTTCCCTCTTAGACCCCTAAGGATCTTCTCAGGCTGCCAGTGTTCATCGATCACTCACCCTGCAGCTTGCCCTTTGCAGGTGTTAAACCAGGTTTTAGTGAATAAAATAAGGAAAATTTAAAATGGAAACATTTTTTGAAAAAACAAGAGATACAAGAAAATCTAATACAAATAGAATGTCTATATGTTCCCTGTCATAAAGTTTCAGCTGGATGCCTGATAATCTGGTGGATTACTTCTCTAAGAAGATTTGTGAATTGAACAAAGGATCTTGTATATGCAAGGCAGGAATTCTTCCACTGAGCTAAAGTGTTTCCTTAGGTTAGATAGCCTTTCAGAAGGCTATCCACCCCCTTTGCCTCAGGCAGGCTAGATTCCTTGCAGTTTGCCAGAGTTCTGCTGAACTGTCTCTCCTTGCCTCCTCTCTAATATAATTCCTCTCTTTACCTGGGTGGCTGGTGTGACAGCCTGCCTGAGGAGATCCCCCTCCTAGCTCCCTGTCAAGTTGGGGTTCCTTCCAATATTCAAAGGAGGCTCAGCTAGCCAAACTCACCACAAAAACACCACTCTCCACACTACCAGACCCTTCTTTCTCCCAGGGATCAGCCCTCACATGCTTTTTGGAATAGGGAGCCAGCAACTCCACCTAGGCTATTTACCCTGAGGGCGGGGTATATGTGCCACTTCCAGCCATCGGGGCAAACAACTCATGGTTTTCCTTTGGCTTCTTTATCTTTGCAGTACCCTCCTAGATGACTCAGAGTTCCTTCCCTTCTATATGTATCCAAAGCAGCTGGCAGGGAGGAAGACACCTGCTCTCCTCTCAGTTGGGTGCAATTTACCAGTAGTTTTACCCTCACTTAATATCTCAGGGATAGGGGAGGGGAACCCTTCCTGGTGGCTGGGAGGTTTAATAACTCATGGTTTGTTGTTTTGACTTCCTTGTCTCTCTGTCCTTCACTCTCCTGGGAGTTGTGAATCAGTGTCCTGGTCTGATGTACCCTAAAGCAGGTCCCCAAGGCAGCCTTTGGCTCTTTCTTTGTTGTTTTAGTGAGAACTGAGCCTTATCTGCCTAACCCAACAGCCATGTTCCCACAATCCCTCCATATAAACATTAGAATTACTTTGCCACTTCCACAAAATACCTTGTTGAAATTTTGATTGGATTGTGTTGAATATATATGTCAAGTTTGGGTGAAATGATATCTTAATTATATTGAGTCTTCCTATTCATGAGCACAGGATATTTAGCCATTTAATTACATCTTCTTTTTTTTAAGACATTATAATTTTCCTGATATAGATATTGCATGTATTTTGTTAAATTTGTGCACAAGCATTTCTATTTTTATGCTAATATAAATGGTGCTGTGCATTTAATTTAAAATCCAAATGGTCATTGCTGATATATAGGAAAGCAATTGACAATTGCATATTAACCTTGTACCCTGAAGCCTTGCTATATTGCTTATTAGTTCCATAAATATTTTGTTGATTCATTGGGATTTTCTAACAGAAAATTTTGTTATAGCTGAAAAAAACAATTTTATTTCTTCCTTCCCAATCTGTATACATTTTATTTCCTTTTCTTGTTTTATTGCATTAGCTGAGACTTCCAGTATGATGCTGAAATGGAGTTGTGAGAGGGAACACAATATTTTAGTCCAAATGTTAAGAGGATAGCATGAGGTTTTTCACTAACACGTATGATGGTGGCTGTCGGTTATTTTGTGGGTGTTCTGTATCAAAGTGTGGAAATTCTCCTGTATTCCTAGTTTGCTGAGAGTTTTTATCATGAGTGGATATTGGAGTTTCTCAAATGTTTTTCTGCATCTACTGATATGATCATATGATTTTTCTTCTTTTGTGTGTTGTTATGATTGATTACATTAATTGGTTTTCAAATGCTGCACCAACTTTGTATGCCTGAAATAAATCCCCATTGGCTATGGTGTATAATTATTTTTATACATTGTTTGATTTGATTTGCTAATATTTTGTGGAGAATTTTGCAATTTATCACTATGTTCATGAGTGATAATTGTAGTTTCTCTTTCTTGTAATGTCTTTGGTTTAGGTAACAGGGTAATATTGGTCTCATAAAATTAGTTAGGAAGTGTCCCTTCTGCTTCTATATTATGTAAGAGTTTATAAAAATTGGTATTATTTCTTCTTTAAATATTTAGTAAGATTCACCAGTAAAACCATATGGGCCTGATGACTTCTCCTTTGGAAGATTATTAATCATTGATTGCATTTTTAAAATTGATTTAGGCTTATTCATATTATCTATTTCTTCTTATGTGAGTTGTGGTAAAATGTATATTTTAAGAAATTTCAATTCATCTAAATTATCAAATTTATAGGCATAGGGTTTTATATAATATTCTTTTATTATTTTTTTAATGTTCCCTGTATCTGTAGCGATGGCCCCCTTTCATTCTACATTAATAATTTGTGTCTTACCTCTTTTGATTGTCCTGGCTAGAGATATTTTTATTTTATTGATCTTTTCAAAGAATCAGCTTTCTGTTTTATTGATTTTCTCCATTTTTCCCTGTCTTCAATTTCATTGTTTGATTTGTGCTTTAATTTTTATTTCTTTTCTTCTGTTTATTTGGATTGAATTTGCTCTTCTTGCTTTAGTTTCCTAAAGTGGAAAATTAGATGATTGATTTTAAATTTTTCTTATTTTCTGATATGTTCCTTTAGGCACTACTTTGCTTCATCTACAAAATTAATAAGTTGTATTTTCATTTTTGTTTATTTCAAAACATGTTTTCATTCCTCTTATCACTTCTTTTACCTTTGTGTTATTTAGAAGTGTGTTGTTTATTCTCAAAATAATTTGGGACTTTCTGGCTGTCTTTATGTTCTTGATTTCTAGTTTAATTTCCTTGTGTTCTGAAAGCAGACTTCATATGATGTCTATTCTTTTAAATTACTTGAGGTGGGGTTTATGGTCCAGGTTGTGATCTAACTTAGTGAGTATTCCATATGAACTTTAGAGGAATATATATTCTACTATTGTTGGATGAACTATTTCATAAATGTCAGTTAAAACCATTAATTTATGTTACTATTCTATTTAACTGTATCCTTACTCATTTTTTTGCCTGCTGGGGATCTGTCACTTAATTACAGAGGGGTTTTGAAATCTGCAACTACAATAGTGGATTTGCCTATTTCTGCCTGCAATTCTATGGCTTTTTACCTCATGTATTTTACTACTCTATTGTTAGGTGGATATACATTAAGGATTGTTATGCGTTCTTGGAGAATTGACTCCTTTATCTATGTAATACCCCTCAATTTCTGACAAGTTTCCTTGCTCAGAATTCTATTTTATCTGAAACTAATATAGCTGTGCCAGCAGCTTTATTTTACTTAGTGATAGTATGGTAAATCCTTCTCCATCCCTTTGTGTTTATTATTTTATTTTCTTTATATTTAAAATGTGTTCTTTATAAACATCAAATAGGAAGTCTCTGCCAGTCTCTCTTTTTCCATGTAAATAGACATTGAAACTCATTTTGGTGTAATTGGATTAATATCTACCAACTTTTTAGTAGTTTTCTACTCCTTGTCTTTTATCTATGTTTCTTTTTTCTACTCCTTGTCTTTTATCTATGTTTCTTTTATATGGGTCCTTATTTTTACCTTCTATGGTTTTAATTGAGTCTCTTATGTGGTTCCTTTTTCTCTCCTGCTTCAGCATATCAATTATATATATATATATATATATTTAAAAATTGTGGTTGCCCTATAATTTGCAATTTATATTTACAACTAACCTAAGTCCACATTCAAATAACAGTTTACCACCTCATGGGTAGTGCAATACTTTTTAAAAGACTATTCCTAAGTGTTGTCCCTATCTCTTATTACATTGTTGTCATTCATATCAAATTACATTATTGTATAATTTAGATAACTTAAGAATAAAAATATTTTATTTAACTTGCATTTATATCATCTTTAATGCTCTTTCTTTATTTATGTAGATCCAAATTTCTAACCTATATCATTTTCTATCTCTCTAAAGAACTTCTTGTAAAATTTCTTGTAAGGCAGATCTCCTGGTAACATATACCCTCAACTTTTGTTTGACTAAGAAAGTTTTTATTTCTCCTTTACTATTTTGTTTGTCTTTGTTTCTGTTTGTTTATTACAATTTAAGTTTACAGGGCAAGGGTCTGTGTGTCTTTTTAAATTAGAGAAGTGTGGGTTTACAACAGATAATTTCACTGAACACTGAATTATAGGTTCATGTTGGGTTTTTTTTCCCTTTCAATGATTTAAATATTTCTCTTCAGTCTCTTCTTGCTTTTATGGTTTCTGAAGAGAAGTCCAGTGTAATGTGTATTTGTTCCTCTATAGATAATGTGTTTCATCCCTCCCCCATCTTCTTAGAAATTTTTCTCTTTGTTTTTGTTTTCTGAGGTTTACATATGATTTGCCTAGCTGTAGAATTTTGATATATATCAAGCTTGATATTTTCTAAGTTTCTTGAATCTGTTGTGTGGTATCTGTCATTAATTTTGGAAAATTCTCAGCAGTTTTTAATTTCAAATATTTCAAATATTAATTCAAATATTTCTCTGTAACTTTCTCTATTCTCCTTCTGATATTCACTTTTGTATATTGTCCCACAGTCCTTAGGTAGTCTGCTATATTTCCCCATTCTTTACTCTTTTCATTTTTAGTTTTATTGACATATCTTTAAGCTCACTGATTCTTTCCTCAGTGGTACCCATTACATTGATGAAGCTATCAAAGGCATTCTTCACTTCTGTTAGAGATTTTGATTTCTCATAATCCTTTTGAATCTTCTTCATAACTTCCATCTATATGTCTACCTTATCCATTTGTTCTTGAATCTTATCTACTTTTTCCATTAGCGGTCTTAGCATACTAATCATAGTTATTTTAAAATCCAAATGTGATAATTACAAAATCTCTGCTGTATATGAGTCTAATTCTCTTGGTTGCTTCATTTTTTCAAATTGTATGTTTACTTGCCTTTTAGCAACCCTTATAACTTTTTGTTGAAATTGGACATCAAGTATTGGGTGATAGAAACTTAGGCAAATAGGCCTTTAGTGTAAGACTTAAGTTTATCTGGCTAGGAGTCAAGCTCTATTTAATATCCGATGTAACTGTAGGTGTTAAGACTCAGTTTTCTATAGTGTCCTTATTTTTTCTCCCCTGTCATCTATGGGCTTCTCTAGAAACACCTTTTTAAGTAGAATCTGTGTCCTGCAACTTTCTCAGCTGTAATCCACAGTTGTTTTACTGGAGCCCTGTTGATTTATTGGCAAGGTATTTTGGAGAGGGAGTGTTATATATCATTAGGTTAGAGTTTTAATAATTACCAATAATTAGACCAAATGCACACTGGGAATGTAAATTGCCATCTTAAAGACAGCCATCAAGGTGAATAAAGGAAAATGCAAGGACAAGTAAAAATTCTGTAAAGTTTTGTTCCATTTTTTAAGTCACATCTTTCGTGATTTAGTTTCTTGATTTAGCATTCACTTTGTGACTGTTAAACGTTCAGGTTTTCCAGATTTTGACAAAGTTGATTTTGACAATTGTGGCTTCTATTTTTTGTGTGTGGGGGGAGTTGTTTCTATGGAGGTTCAGCCTTCTGGAGCTACCTCCATTCTTTTTTATTTATCTTTTCTGCTTCCTTTAGGTTTCATTTACTCATTATATAGGTGATATATTTGGGGCCTTTATTCTATTCTCATTTAGAGGTTTAGGGCTATAAAATACCATCTAAGAACAACTTTAGCTGTATCCCACTAATTTGGATTTTTGTGGTTTTATTTTGCATTCAGATAAAAATATTTTCTAATTTCCCCTTTAATTTCTTGACTTATCATTTTATAATTGTTAGTTTTTAAATATTTAGGGGCTTTCAATGCATCTTTCTATTACTGAGGTCTTATTGAGTTTCATAGGTAAGTGAACATATTTTGTCTGATAGTCATTTTTTCAGTAGGGTTTCCCCATAAACCAAATCAGTATTTTAAAATGTACAAAACAGATTTAATCTTCTCTGGTTAAACTGGAGTCAAGAAAACTGCAGTCTCCCACTTGCCACCCACACAGAAACTCAAGTGGTCTCTATAATTTCTCCACAGCACAGTATTGGAAAAGCAATAGAGTACAAATATCTAAATTCCCTTTTATCTTGGGAACTCTAGAGATTTTGCAGCATCTTGTACCCTAAAGGAGCTGGTAAACAAAGGAGTGTTGAAACTCAAGGGACCAGCTAGGGCAGTACAGTAATAGGCTCAGCAAAATAGTCCAATTTTTGGGAAGTTAAAGAATCAGTATGCTTGACATTTAAAGGTTGGTTTGGTCATTATTCCTGCTGGGGATGTATAGAAAATGACAGAATTCTGAAAACAAACCCTGCTCCAGATGAAGGTAGGGACAGAAATAAACAAACCATGGTTGTGATACAAAGAAGTAAAAGAGATTGTGGAAGTATTTATCTGAATTACTGAAGTTCTAAAATATTTTCAAATGGAAACTTATAATGAGACTCTCAGTAGTTTCTTATGCTTATATCCAATCAGATATTGAGTCATATGTACACTTTTTCTTATTAAAAAAGGCAAGGCATTCAGCCAATCACCATGGAAACTCATGTTGGGCAGTCTCTCTGTTCCTTAATCTCATAGAAAAGGTTATGCTAACAAAATTATCTTTACCATAATAGAGAGTTTAAATATGCTAAACCCAGATTCCTCATTATTATAAAATGGATTTAATTATACCTAACTCACATATATGTGAAGACTAAAAGGAATAAATGTGTAAAACCTAACCACAATTTTTGGTAATAGGAAGCCTTTTTCTTCCCTGATTAAAAAACATTTAAGAAAATTTCAAAAACTCCTTTTTTGTATCTCCCTTCTTAAAGGCAAAGAATATAAGCCAACAAAAGCAATGCTTCAGTACACCAAGATAAGGTGGTTCATGGGCCTTCCTCTAAAGATTTAATTCATAATGGAAATTCAGTAATCTAGAAGATTAGATAATTATGACCTAAATCATTTATATCACTTGTTGAGCAACTATAATGCTCCTGGAAATCTAAGTAATTTTCCAACATTAGTGTTCTTTTTTTTGTTTTAAAATTTTTTAAGATTTATTTATTTTATTACATATCTCCCCTCCCCCCCGCTGCGGCGACGCGCCGAGACTGGTCACTGCGCAGGCGTGGCTTTCCCCGCTTGTGGGGGGCTTCTGCTTCCATTCACCGCCAGCTCTCATTTCGCGGGTGGCTGGCTGCGCTCCATTCGTGGGAGACTTGCCCTGCCTGTGGTGGCTTTTTGCCCTGTCCGTGGCAGCTTTTTGCCCTGCCCATGGCGGCTCTGGCCCGCCCATGGTGGCTTGCCATTCTCAAGGCGGTCTGCCTGCTAGGAGAGGTCTCTGGGAACCGAACCTGGGGCCTCCCATGTGGTATGCCGGTGCCCTATCCACTGGGCTATCCAGCCGGCCCATTAGTGTTCTTACAGGAGCTTTGCATAAGGAATGGTTCTCATTTAAGTGCAAACAAATCTTTTAAATTTTCATTGTGTTCTTTCTTCCATAAAAGGAGCTAGAGAGAGATAGAGAAAGAAAGAGAA
>PVKH010000121.1:0-48811 GCA_004027955.1 Chaetophractus vellerosus | reverse complement strand
ACCACAGGGGTGGGAACTCAACATCCTACTGACATGGCCCAATCAAAGCGCTAATCGTAATTTAATTATGCCCAGGTACAGACCAGTTTACAAACATAATCCAATATCTATTTTTGGAATTCATAAACAATGCCAAAATGCCACACTAGGTAATATGATTTAAAGTCCAGAAGTGAGAGTTCTCCAACTTCACTTTTCTTTTTTAAGAGGTTTCTGGCTATCTGGGGCCCTTTACTTTTCCAAATAAATTTGGTAATTGCATTTGTCATTTGTTTAAGAAATGCTGGTGGAATTTTTATTGGATTTGCATTGAATCTGTATATCAATTTGGGTAGAATTGACATCTTAAATGACATTTAGTCTTCCAATCCAATGAACATGGAATGTTTTTCCAATTATTTAGTTCTTTTTAAAATTTCCTTTAGCAATACATTGTAGTTTTCTCAATGCAGTTGCTTTACATCCTTGGTTAAGTTTATACCTAAATATTTGATTCTTTTAGTTGCTATTGTAAATGGAATTTTTTTACCTGACTTCCTCCTCATAGTGCACATTACTAGAGTATAGAAACAGCACCGTTTTTGCATATTGATCCTGTGACCTGATACTCTACTGAAATCATTTGTTAGATCTAACAGCTTTGTTGTGGATTTTTTTGGGATTTTCTAGGTATAGGATCATATCATCTGCGAATAGCAAATGTTTTACTTCTTCGTTTCCAGTTTGGATGCCTTTTATTTCTTTTTCTAGCCTGATTGCTCTAGCTAGAACCTCTAGCACTTTATTGAGCAACAGTGGGGACAGTGTGCATCCTTGTCTTGTCCCTGGTCTCAGTGGGAAAGCTTTCAGGCATTCACCATTGAGTACAATGTTAGCTGTGGGTTTTTCATATATGGCCTTTATCATGTTGAGAAAGGTTCCTTCAAACCCTATCTTTTGTAGTATTTTTATCAAGAAAGAATACTGTATTTTGTCAAATGCCTTTTCTGCATCAATCAATAGGATCATGTGATTTTTCTTCTTTGATTTATTAATGTGATGAATAATGCTGATTAATTTTATTGTGTTGAACCACCCTTGCATGCCTGGTATAAAACCCACTTGATCATGATGAATAATTTTTTCTAATGTGCTGTTGGGTTCAATTAGCAAGTATTTTGTTGAGGATTTTTGCATCCACATTCATTAGGGAATTGGATCTGTAATTTTCTTTTTTCATAATATTTTTACTTGGCTTTGGTAGTAGGGTGATATTGGCTTCATAGAATGAGTTTGGTAGCATCCCTTCTTGTTCAATTTTTTTGGAAGCGTTTGAGTAAGATTAGTATTAAATCTTCTTTGAATGCTTGGTAGAGCTTACCTGTGCAACCATCTGGTCCTGGGCTTTTCATTTTGGGGAGTTGTTTCATGACTGTTTCAATCTCTTTAGTTGTGATTAGTTTGTTGAGGTATTCTATTTATTCTAGGGTCAGTGTAGGTTGTTCATACGGTCCTAGGAATTTTTCCATTTCATCTACATTGTCTAGTTTGTTGGCATACAGTTGTTCATAGTATCCTCTTGTGATCTCTTTTATTTCTGTAAGGTCAGTAGTATTGTCCCTGTTCTCATTTTTCATTTTATTTATTTGCATCTTCTCTCTTTTTCTTTATCAATCTAGCTAAGGGTTTGTCAATTTTGTTAATCTTCTTGGAGAACCAACTTTTTGTTTTGTTAATTCTCTTTATAGTTTTTGTTCTCAATTTCATTTATTTCTGCTCTAATCTTTGTTATTTCATTCCTTCTACATGCTTTGGGATTAGTTTGCTGTTCTTTTTCTAGTCCTCCAGCTGTGTAGTTAGGTCATTGATTTTTGCTCTTTCTTCTTTTTTTAATGTAAGCATTCAGGGCTATAAATTTCTCTCTCATGGCCTTCGCACATGGCCTTTGCTGCATCCCATAGTTTCTGATACATTGTGTTCTTGTTTTCATTCATTTTGAGATATTTATTAATTTTTCTCACAATTTCTTTTTTGACCCACTGATTATTTAAGACAGTGTTGTTTAATCTCCATATATTTATGAATGCTCCCTTTTTCTAACTCTTGTTGATTTCCAACTTTGTTCCATTATGATGAGAAATGTGTTTTGTATGATTTTGATCTTGTTGAATTTATTGAGACCTGCTTTGTGACCAAATGTATGGTCTATCCTGGAGAAAGATCCATAAGCACTTGAAAAGAATGTATATCCTACTGTTTTGGGGTGCAGTGTTCTGTATATGGCTATTGGGCTTAGTACATTTATCATATTATTCGAGCTCTTAGTTTCTTTATTGACTCTCTGCCCAGATGTTTTATCCAATGCTGAGAGTGATGTATTGAAGTCCCCAACATTATTGTAGGGATAGGTATTTCTCCCTTAAGTTTTGCCAGTGTTTGCCTCATGTAATTTGGGGCATCCTTGTTAGGTGCATATACTTTTATGATTATTTCTTCCTGCTGAATTGTCCCTTTTATTAATATATAATGTCTTTCCTTGCCTCTAATAACAGTTTTGCTTTTAAAGTCTATTTAATCTGATATAAATATAGCTACTCCAGCTTCTTCTTGGTTATTGCATGCATGGAATATCTTTTTCCAGCCTTTCACTTTCAATCTATTGGTATCCTTGGGTCTAAGGCAAGTCATTGTAGACAGCATATATGTAGATGGCTCATATTTTCTCATCCATTGCAACAGTCTGTGCCTTTTGATTGGAGAGTTTAATCCATTAACATTCAATGTTGTTGCTGTAAAGGCAGTTTTTATTTCACCTATTTTGACCTTTTGGTTTTAGCTGTCATATTTTATTTTCACCACTCTTTTTGCACTTTTAATTACTTTTACAGTTGTAATCTTCATTTCTAGACTCTTTTCCAAGCCTCTTTCTCTTGTATTTTCTTTTCAGCCTGTAGGTCTCCCTTTAGTATTTCTTGCAAAGCTGGTCTCTTAGTTACAACCTCTCTCGCTTTCTGTTTATGTGTGAATATTCTAAACTCACTCTCATTTTTGAAAAACAACATAGCCATATATGATTCTTGGCTGTAAGTTTTTCTCTTGCAGTATCTTAAATATATCATACCACTGCCTTCTTGCTTCCATGGTTTCTGATAAAAAAATCGGTACTTAAACTTATTGGGTGTCCCTTATATGTTATGCACCACTTTTCTCTTGCTGCTCTCAGGATTCTCTCTTTGTTTTTGGCATTTGATATTCTGATTAGTATATGTCTCAGAGTTGGTCTATTCAGATTTATTCAGATGGGAATATGTTGTGCTTCTTGGATGTGGATATCTACATCCTTCAATAGGGTTGGGTAATTTTCTACAATTATTTCTTCAAATATTCCTTCTGCCCCTTTTTCCTTCTCTTTTCCTTCTGGGACACCCATGACATGTATGTTTGCTCATCTCTTGCTGTCATTTAGTTCTCTGAGACCCTGCTCAATTTTTTCCATTCTTTTCTTCATCTCTTGTTTAGCATGTTCACTTTCAGAGGCCATGTCTTCAAGCTCACTGATCCTTTCTTCTGCCTCCTCAAATCTGCTGTTATATGCCTCCAGTGTATTTTTAATTTCATTTATTGCACCTTTCATTCCCATAAGATGTTATTTTTCTATGTATGCTTTCAAATTCTTCTTTGTGCTCACCCAATATCTTCTTAATATCCTTAATCTCTTTAGCCACCCCGTTGAGTTTATTACAGAGAGTTTTTTGAACATTTAAGATTAGTTGTCTCAACTCCTTTATGCCATCTGGAGGCTTACCTTGTTCCTTTGACTGGGCCATATTTTCCTGTTTCTTGGTATGGATTGTAATTTTTGTTAGTGTCTTGGCATCTGGCTTACTAGATGTATTTGTTCTGGGTGCAGTTTCTCTCTTTAGTTTAGGACTTTCTTGCCCTTTCTCCCTTGCTGGCTGTATAGTCAGAGCTGAGGATGTAGTTGGAACCGTAAGCTGTGGAAGCTGAAGTTGCCGCATTGCCCCAGGGACTGATGAATCTTCTTTCACCTTTTTACTTTGCCAGGGGTAGGGACAGAGCCACAGCCATGTGTAATCATCCAAATTTTGCAGGCCAAGACCATCTGAAGTTGTCCAGAGAGACTGATGAAGCTTCCTGCCCCTTCTTCCCCTGCTGGGGCAGGGATGGAGATGTAGGTGTGGGCAACAATCTATGTCTTGCAGGTCCAAAATGACTGCACTTTCCCAGGTAGAGTGATATAGCACTGGTCCCTCTCCTCTCTGTTGGGCTTTCTGGAGTGCCCAATAGTCTAATCTGTGTGGGACAACTATGCCTGCAGTTGCTCTGGGAGGCTGAGGGAGTATTGGCCCTTATGCCCTTTTGGGGGATGGGATGGTACCACAGGAACCCTACAGTCCAGTCCATGCAGGCCAAAAGTGTCTGCCATTTCCCAGAGAGGCTGAGGAAACACCAGCCCCCTCTTATTCTATTGGAGTTGGGGGTGGAGCCACAGGTACCCACCAGTCTAGTCTGTGTAGGCTGAAAGTGCCTGCCGTTGCCCAGAAAGGCTGAAGAAACACAGCTCCCCTCCTATTCTACTTGGGGGCAGGTATGGAGCTACATGTATCCAACTCTTCAGTTTGTATGGGCCAAAAGCACCTGTAGTTACCCAGAGAGACTGGGGAAACACTGGAGCCACAGGTGCCCAAAAATTGAGTTCATGCAGGCCAAAAGCATCTGTAGTTACCCAGATAGGCTGAGGAAACACCAGCCCCCTCCTATCCCATGGGAGGGAGGGCTGGGGTAGAGATGGAATTGAAGGTGCTCAACAAACCAGTATGTGTGGGTCAAAAGGACCTATAGTTGCCTGGAGTCTGAGGAAACACAGCTCCCCTCCTATCTTATTAGGGGGCTAGAATGGAACTATAGGTGCCTAAGTATCCAGTCTGTGCAGGCTGAAAGCACCTGCACTTGCCCAGAGAGGCTGAAGAAACACCAATCACCTCCTATCCAATGGGGCGGGGACAGAGGTGGAGATGGAATTGAAGGCACTCAACAAACCGGTCTTTGTGGACCAAAAACTCCTACAGTTGCCCAGAAAGGGCAAGGAAACACAGCTCCTTTCATATCTTATTGGGGTATGGGGATGGAGTCCCAGGTATCTGACTATTCAGTCTGTGCTGGGCGGAAACACCAGCAGTTACCTGGAGAGGTTGGTGCAGGTCCTGCCAGCTTCCTCCCTGCCAACGGTGTGGTGGAGCCTAGGTTAGGGCTGCAGTCTAATCTGGGTGGAAAGAAGCTGGTCCCTACCATGACTGTGATGTTCAGTCAGCCCTGCTTCCCCTCATGCCAGGGGCAGAGTTAAAATGGCAGCTATTGGCTTCTTTCTGACTTGGACAGGGTCAAACAGTAGCTGTTCTTAGGATTATACTTTAGCTAGCCGAATTTGCTAATCAGTAGTTGAAGTCAGTGGCCAACTGTGTCTTCCTCCCTTGTTTTTGGGAAATGGAGCTTTGAACTCTAGCCACAGCCACAGAATAGCTCTGGAAGCGGCATCTGCCACCAGTGGAGGATGAGCTCTGGCCTCTGCAGCAGGAAATGCTCTACTCATGCACTTTCACTGCAGACGGGCAGTCTCCTCCTTCTAGTGTTTCAAGGATGTTGGAGGGTACTCTTCTGGACTCCTGGGTCCCCCAAATGGGTTTTAAGAATCTGACAGCCTGGTAGACTCCTCCAAAAATGAATTTGAAGCATTCTACAATGGGGTTTCAAAATCCTACAAAGGAGGTGAAGCAAATAAGTTAACAATGGGCAATAAAAGATACACCCTCATCATATTTGGATAAGAGATTTCTTTCTGCCAGAGCAAAATGGGAACTAGAATAAATTACATAGTTTTTCATTGTGAGAAAGTAGTGATCTTCAATGATACTCCATTTACTTTAGATTAACTTCTTAAGAAAAGTTCTCATGGAGGACCCAATACCAGAGATATGGAATGATTTAATGTACAATGTCCTAGACAAGAATCTTTATAACCAAAATTAAATCTAGTAACTTGCATCCATTAATCCAGAAGCTGCTGTAAATGTACATATATTCATCTTATTAAATGAGATAAAGTAGATTCTATTATTATCCCCATTTTACAGATGGAGAAACTGAAGCCTAAGAGGTTAAATAATTTATCAAGGATGCACAACCAGAAAACGATATGAACAATGATCATATGCAGGCAGATTGACTACAAAGCCTGTGCCCTTGATTCCTACTCTGATAAATATACAGGAAGTGAAATGGATCTTCTTGATCTGAATCCTCCACAAAACCCCTGATTATGTCATTAAATGGACACTCAGGACAAATCTGGATTGTCCTAATGTGGAAACTTCTGGTAGTTACTTGACCTGGTAAAATGCCCAAACGAATGGTTTGGCAGTATGAATATCTTCCTTAAGTGCTCAGGGGCTCCTGGCAGGACCCAGACTGCAGGCATACAGTGCGCTGAAACTATCTGACAAGGCTCTGCATTTTTGGCCGAGGACAGAGCTTTATATTTTGGAAGGCAGAGGAGCAGGTGGTAGGGTAGATGTTCCACATGAACCCTGAGAACTGACCCCTGTTCTTCCCCCAAGCACAGGCCATCTCATATCCACACAGAGTGGGGCCATAAGGAGACCTGCCGGCAAAGCCAGGATTTTCCCCTGGTGTCTGCTATTGATCAATTCTAGTACTTGTATTCAAGTTTTGACCAGCTAACAACCTTGTAGAGATTTCTGTCACTACCTTTTGGGAGAAGAAAATTGTCAAGGTGGCACCTCTTGACTTTGTCTACCAAAAAAAAAAAAACCCAAAAAACAAAAAACACCACACTCTGGACTCCATTTTGTACAAAAGGGAGTCTGGCTTTTTGAAAAATACTGAAGGTGAACTTTACGATGAATGCTCTAAACTAACAAGTCCTTTAAATTACTCTATAATGAGAAAACTCTTTTGTATGAATTTGTGACGTTCACTGTCAATTCAGATCAATAAATCCTGCACCAGCTGATTTTTTAAATGCTGTTTATTGAAGGAGGGAGTTGAGACTGTAGGGATTGGATTGCTTGTTCCAGCTTTGAAAGATAAAGAACAGATTCAATAGCAATGAGACTAAATTGTCTCTCCATCCTGCCTTGACCTTCTCCCCCCGCACCTTCCCTCCCCGATGCCCACTCCTGGTTTTTCTATTTTAGTACCCTATTTGCCATCATCCTGGCTGGGACTACTTCAGATTCATCAGAAGTGGTGCTTTGAAAAATTCATAGGAAGGGCATGATAATGCCTGGACAGTGGACAATGAATTCCAGCAGCTCAGTTTGTGAATTTCTCTCATTCTTTCTTTTATGCCTATAATCATGGCCCTGACTCTGCCACTCTCAGGGCTGTGGGTCCACCCCTCACTTCTAGGATCCCCCACTTCCCAGGTAGAACTGGTAATATTTGGGACACTTTTTTGTTTAGGAATTTGTCGCTTTCCATGAGATTAAGTAGTGGTTAAGAGCATTGATGTTAGAACTTGACTGTCTAGTTTCAAATCCTACTTATAGTACTTAGACCTTGAGGAAGTTCCACAATCTTTCTAAGCCTCAGTTTTCTTCATCTGTAAAATAGGAATAATGATATTGTCTATCCTATAGGGTTGCTTAGGGTGTAAAGTGCTTACATGTAAATTCTGGTGCTTTTCTCACACCAATTACTCAATATTTCTTGAAAATATATATGTCTATATGTGTGTGTGAGAGAAAGAGACTCTCTAGAGCATAAGAATTTTATCTTTCCCTTCTCTGAATCCTAACATTTAGTACTAGTACATAGTAAGTGCTTAGTAAATGTTAGCAGAATAAATGACAGTAATGAAACCCGGGAATGAGGATTACTTGGAGTTTTTCAAGTCGGCTCCCAGATTAATTCTCTCCTTTGCATTTTAGTCTTGGCCTGCTATGAATTCAGCATGACCTCAGGAGAGGTGTGGTTTTCTTATCTAGAAAATGAGGAGTTGGCATGTTAAGGTTTTTGGAGCACTGAAATTCCTTGCTCTCTTCCCTTTCTTTCCTCTTTGTTCTGGTCTCTCAGGGGCTCCAGGTGTCAATAGCATATGCAAGCTATCGGCCTGTATTCTCTATGAGGCCATCAAACTCAGAAGTCTAGTGACAAATAGTTGGTTAATTCCGAGTAGAGGTGCTCAAATCTAGCAGTTAAGAGGTGTTGTAGGGTCTTCATTTTAATCATAGTTCTGTCTTTTTTTAGACTGTGTGACCACAGACAAAACATCTAATCTCTCTTAGCCTGTGTTCTAAGTAGGAATATTGACCCTTGCTCTGCTTATTGTCCAGGATAGTGGTGAAGGTCTAAGGAGAACAAGGCTGTGGAGTGCTTGTCTGCTGTACCATATACAGTTATAATCATGTTGCCATGGTTTGGGGTTTGGATGTAATGGATCCTTTCCTTTGGGATTTTACAGAGATTGGGGTGCAGAGTTGGGGTATAGAGCCAGGCATTTTCTGGGAGATATCAGATCATGTTTAACTGATGAGCAGAAAATAAGGGAGCTGTGGATTATAGGCCTTGAAAGGGACTGGACTCCAACTACCTGCCCAAAGGCTCTAGGAAAAATAATCATATTGTAGTCACTAAAATAACAGCAGAAGATTCCTTCCATGCATGTTATGTGACAGACTCTACAACTCATTTTAAATGTATTATCTCTTTATTTTCACAAAAAGCCCATGAAATAATAGGTACCCCTATTTTATTTGCAAACAGGCTCAGGGAATCATTTGATAAGCAAACAGGCTTAGGGAGGTCTCAGAGTTAGTAAATGGAATTGAACACAAGTCTGCATAGCTCACAAGTTTGGCCTCTTCACCACTGCATTGCATTGCCTCCAAGGAAGCGGAGGCATAATGAGGTTAGAGAAAAATAACCCAGTGTTATTTTACTGAAGCTTTGGGTCCTCTCACCTCTTGCATTTTAAGTGCCTCTGTATGCTAACCCCATAGCCTGTTTCTCCTAAGGAAAAGGCTATGGGGCTATGGACCTAGAGATTTAGAAGACAAAATAGATTATGGATCCCTCAAGAAAACTAAGAGTGGATGCAGCATAAGAGGAAGCTGAAGCATGATATGACTGGTCAGAAGAGCTAGGAGTGCAGAAGTGGGTGGCATTTATGACAGACAAGGCGCTCTTAAGAATCTAATAGGCAGGAAAGTGGCCAGGCCATGGTGACACCGGGAATCCACAGATGTAAGTGAGGTCCTGGGACACATCTGAGAGGACAAGACCCAGACTCAGATTCATTTCTCCTCAAGACGAATCATTACCTGTGAAAGGGCTAAGCCTTTTTCAGAGCATCAGTAAAACACAATTGCTCAGGGCACCTAGAGTCGACTCTAGGAAAGGTAAGAAGGTTTTGAATCAGAAGGAACTTTTAAATGTAGGAGTAGGTAGAATGGGTATTTGAATAAGACTTGACCCTGAAATTATCACCAACAATAACCACCACTCCCACTGTTTACTGAGGGCTGATTCTGTAACTGTCACTGTGTGAAGTATTTTATCTTCATTAACTGTCTCAGTCATATGAGCTGGATATAAGTCACTGTGATTCTCAAATGAGAAAATCGTGGGAAAAACTCCTACAGAAGCTTCGTGACTTGTCCAAAGTCTCACTGCTTGCAGGAGAAGATAGGTGAGATTCAAATGCAGGTCTTTTAATGATGTCCCTCCCAAAACTGAAATGAAGGAAGCTTGAATACTATTAAATTTACATACAATCTGGTAATCTTTTATCATATACTGAGGCATTGTTTGATGATATAAAAGAAAACAAATACTTTTACACTTTCTCATTCTATCATTTTGTGACAACCCCTCCCCTATCTCACCCTCCCAGAAGAAGTCTTATTCTGGCTTTTTTCCAACTACAGGATTATGCTTAGGGAATCATGTTATCCTAGGAGAGAGGAGTAAAATGTTCTCACCTCCTGCCTAAGTTTTTTCTTCTCTAACAAGGAATACACTCTGGCCTGCTACAGATGGGATGAACAAGCACTATTCAGGGGAACTGAAGCCCAAAGAAATGAGGAGATGGTACAGAAGCCTTGGCTTTTCAAAGTGAATCCCAAGCTTTAGACCAACAAAATATATCCTAAAGGTCTGAGAGAATGACTGTATGAGATTGTCAGTCTTACAGAGAATGGAAAATATATTAATCACCAAATCCTATCAATGCTAACTCCCAAGTATCTCTAAATTCTACCCACTTTTCTCTATATGATCATTATTTTCCTAGTACAGGCTGTTGGGGAAGTCAAAGACATACTTAGCAACCATCTCCCAGCCCTCACCTATCCTGCTCCTTTTCCCCTCTTGCTTGTTTGCATGCAAGTATTTGGCATGTTTCTATTTTACAAAAGACTACAGGCAGCCAGGGGGAGATGTTAAGTCTTAACCAGTCCCAAATGCATGCCAGGGAACAAAGTTGCTTATTGGCAGTTCTCCCTCCTCCTGGAGTATATAAAAGCTCATCACTCAGTCAGAACAGGCATCCCTCATCTCTGACTCAAAGAGAGCCATGCAATGCTGCTGAGCAGTGCGGCCTTCTGAAGGAACCAGCCACAGTTGGTACTTCATCTCAGATGCGAAGAGAGACAAGTGGAACTGTGATCCACCAACACTTACCCAAGAAGTTGGCCTTCTTGGGGACTGGCCATGGTGAAATCTTTTCTTCTGCTCATTTGGATGCTTTGTGTTGTGCAAGCAATAGAATGTTCATTTTTTCTGGGAGCGTCTGTTGAGTCTGAGCCTGTGTTCCCGTGATAAACTATGTAGCAACTCACTCCATACAGGCCACCATCATCTTGATAATCAATTACTGCAAGAGGTTCCTAAAAGATCTCCCTTAATTCTTCCTGTCCCCTATCTGCATCCAATTCATTCTCTACACTACAGACAAGATGGTCTTCCCAAAATGTATATCAAGCCCCTCCCTTGCTTGGAGTAGCTCAATGTTCTTTGATGTGCTTAGAATAAAATTCAAATTCCTTAAGAGTACCCATGAGTGTCTTCCTAACCCTACTTCTCCAGGCTCCTTTATTGTACTCCCCTTTCTTCCTCAAGCCCTTCCAGAACCAGTTCTCTTGCCACATTAAATTTTTCAGCCCTTTGGATTTACTGTGTTGTTTCTTGGTTCTGAATAGAAGTATGAGCTGTTGCTTTTGCCTCCTTCGAGGCCTCTCCCTTCTTCGCATGACTTATTACTGCCTATTTTTTTTTTAAATGTGCTTACGTGTACAAACTCTAGGAAAATGACCCTGACTCCTCCAACCCTCCAAATAAATGTCCTACAGGGAAGGATTAGACTGATTAGGGTGTCAAGGATTAGAGGTAGGAACAATATATGAAAAGCTATGGAACAGACCAGTAAATTCAAGGAAGAAAATTCCAACAGTTATGACTATCCAAAGACTGGGTGGAACATCGTGTTCCTTCTCCTTGGGGGCATGCCAAACAGGAGGACAGTCCATTGGAGGGGAGAGTAGAGAGCATTTTGAACAGTTTGTGGAGAGCATTTTGAACACTGAGGCAAGAGGTTTGTGGGAAGGGAGAAGAGGAAAAATGATGAGTTTTCATGATCTCTCCTGAGGCTTTATGAGTTAGATCTCTATAATCACATTAAATAAACAAGCAATTTTCTCTTTGGTCATGGTTTGGGATTAACCAAAATTAATGTTTTTCTCTTTGCTCTGTTTTGTTTTGAATCCAAACAACTTCTTTGAGAGCTACTTGCCTTATGAGGAACAGAGAGTTTGATATTCAGCAGCATAACTAATAAAAGTAGGCCCAAAGCAAATGTAACATGCCCTCGGCCCCTTTGTGTTTTTTGTATGCCTCTGTCTATAAGAACAAAAGCCCCATGCTTTCTCCTTCAAGCAAGGTAGTTGGATTGGCTAAGTAAAAGAGATTCTCGGATTGGGGGATGCTTACAAATCTAAGGACTACATCTTCTACTCTTCATTTGTGTCAGAATGGGAAAGACCTTCTCTTGCCTCCCCTCTGCAAGGGTGAACATTCCTGATGTATAACTCTATCAACATTGGTGTGGGGCAGGAGGGAGGGGATCAAAGGGTGGTGATTCTTAGAGAGAGAAGCTGATTGGTTAGCATTATTTACACAGTCTTCCCCTTGAAAGAGATACTACATCTCCAGAATACCTATATACAGATTGGAGCAGACAACACTAGCTATCCAAGAGCATGAAGTTTCATTAATGATTTCTGTGCATATATATTGAGCAACGCCTAAGTTTGTGAAGGCTGTTGTTATGAAGCACCACAAATAGAGTGCCTTAAGAAAACAGAAATTTATTGTCTTACATTTCTGGAGGCCAGAAGCCAGAAATCAAAGTGTTGACAGGGCTATGCTTCTTTTGAAAGGGAGGAATCTGCTCCATGCCTTTCTCCTGGCTGTTGCCCATCCATGGCATTCTCTACCTCAGTTTTCACATTTCCAAATTTCCTCTTCTTATAGGAGCACCAGCCATATTGGACTAAGGGCACACCCTACTCCAGTACCACCTCATTTTAACCTGCCTAGATCCATTTGTAACAGCCTATTTCCAAATCAGGCTATACTCTGAGGTACTGGGGAGAAGAACCTCATCATATCTTTTGGGGGACACAATTCAATCCATAACAAACACCTTCAGGTGCTGTTCTAATTGATAGTGATATAGTGAACAAGTTGGACACCTATCCTCATGGTGTTCACAGTCCAGTGGGGGATATTGAACAAGTAATCAAGTGAATGCATATTATACTTTCAGCTGATGATGTTGTGGAGGGTAAAGGACTAAGTTATGCTGCAGTAACAAATAAGCCCCAACTCTCAATGGCTTACAGTAACCAAGCTTATTTCTTATTCCTGCTCCCTGTCCACTATAAGTCCACTGCAGCCCTTCTCCAGGTTTTTACTTCAGGATACAGACTGATGGAGCAATCGCAATCCAGTCATGATGGCAAAGGGTAAGGAAATGTAATGAACCCACAGGCTGGCTTTTCAAGCTTCTGCCTGGAGGCAGTACGTATCACACCTGCCACATTTCATTACTCAAAGAAAAGTAAATGACTGCTTTTGATTTGTATAGTCCTCGCATTGGATGGGACACCCCAGGGAAAGAACCAGGAGTATTTGATGATTAGTGATATAATCTACCACGGGGCACACATTCGACGGAGAGGTCTGGAATATCATCTCTCAATGAAGTGGGGAAATAACCAACATTATAGAGATATAAGCAAATCTTTTTCCAGGCAAAGGGAAAAGCCAGCACAATGGATCTGAGGGAGGAATGAAGTTGGTATGTTTAAAGAATAGCGAGGAAGCATGTGTGCCTAGAGCACAGAGAACAGAGGAAAATGAGAGGGGATGAGGTTAGGGAAGTCGACAGTGGCACAGTCCAGGGCATTGCAGAGTTGTCATCATCCACTGGGTGTCGGTTGTGTGCTCATTGTAGACCAGGCATTCATCTAGATTCTCAGGACGTATCAGTGAGTATAATGGTTTGAGTTTGATTTACTTATGAATTCCAAAAATATAGATTAGATTATGTTTGTAAACTAATCTGTTCATCTGGGCATGATTAAGTTATGAGTAGGGCGTTAACTGCCACATCAGTGAGATGTTGAGCCCCACCCCTCGGTGGGCGTGGTCTCAAGTATAAAAGGCTAGACAAGAGGCAGCAGAGAAGCAGATTGAGAAAAGCAGATTGAGAAAAGCAGATTGAGAAACGCAGGATGAGAGAAGCAGAAACTTAGAAAAGCAGATTGGAGAAGCAGTTCTGGTGTTGGAGTGAGCCGATCGCCGGATAGTCTACAGCTGCCTTGTGGAGAGATGCAACGCATAGAAAGCCTCATGGTCTACAGCTGAACTTGTGGTGAAAGCAGAAGCTAAGCCCGGAGAGAAACGCAGCCCCGGGAACAAAGGAATCCGGAAGCCTGAACCCTGGAGACGTCGGCAGCCATCTTTCTCCAACACGTGGACTTTGGTATGGGAAGAAATTTCTGATTGTGGCCTGGTAACTGTAAGCTTCTACCCCAAATAAATACCCTCTTGTAAAGACCGACCAATATTTGGTATATTTCAAAAGGCACACCTTTGGCTGACCAAAACAGTGAGTAAAACAGAAAGAATTCTTATGGAACTTTACATTTTAGTGGAGGAAAAGGATAATAAACAATAAACAATATGCAAATTATATAGCATGCTAGATGACGATAAATGCCATGAAGAAAATAGCTCAGGATTAGTGGAATTAGGAGTAGGGGGATGGGGGCTACAATTTTTAATGAAGTGGTCCTTGAGTAGGACCTGAGTAGTCAAGGTAAGCATCATTAAAAAGAGATATTTGAAGAAAACCCTGAAGGAGGTGAGAATGTTAGTCATGCATATGTCATGATTAGGAAGATTTTAAACATCTGGCATTTTCTCTATGTATGATGGGAGCCTTTGGAGGGCTTTGGTCAAGGGAATGTCCTGATGGGACTTAAGTTTGAAAATAATCTCTTTGGCTGGATGTGGAAATGGTTGGTGAGTACAGCAAGGGTGAGGGCAGTCAAGAGGTAAATGCCATCAAGCAGCTCGTGTAAGAGATGGAGACTTGAACTAGGGTAGGTGTGGATGTGGAGGTGGGGAGTGTCCCGGCCCACGGGACGATCAACCGGGGCTCCGCTCCTGTGGGAAAAGAATGGTATGGGACAAGAGACACGAAGGATGACAGCAAGACAAGATTCTGATCAAGCTGCAAAAGTTTATTGGAGGGGTACAGAATATATAGTCTAACGGGAGGGGGAGTGGTTAGTAAAGACCGGTAGCGGTTTAGGATTGGTTCCTGCGGTTGCTAGGGCAGGTGGCCAATGAGACAGCTAGAGCCTTTTGGCACGCGTGGGCTTTTCTTGCGGGCTACCTTGACCTCCGTGAAGGAGGTCAGCTTGTAGTTTAAGCTGTTGCTGTTTCAGCACCAGCGGCCGTGTTGTGTCGCCAGCGTGGCTATAGGCAAAAAAGGCAGAAACCTGCGGCAAGCGTGCCCAACAGGGGAGAAGTAGTCAGAGTTTGGATACTTTTGTATGATTTGGCATATGTATTAGATGGCTTCTAGGATTTTGCCTGAGCAGAGTCCCCTTTTACAGGGTTTGGAAAGGCTGAAGAGGAAGAGGTATGGGTGGTTCAGGATGCAGGATACAGAGGTGAGGTGGGAATCAAAAGTTCTATTTTGGACATATTAATTTTGATAAGCCCATTAGTTATCCAGGTAGGGATTTTGAGAAGCTTTTTAGACCATTCGGTAGAACTACAGGAGAGGTTGGGACTGGAGAATCACATTTAAGCATCATGACAGGGTAGATAATATTTACTTATGAAACTGATGGCCATAACTTGGACATTCATATAAAAGGAGAAGACATGAGAACTAAAGACTAAATACAGGCAAGCCTATATTTAGAAATTAAAATGAGGAGATATCAGTGAAGAAGCTTGAGAAGGAACAACCGGTGAAATAGGAGAGAAAATCTAATAAACAAATGAGCAAGCAAGGAAACGAAACCAAAGCAAGGAAGGAGGCTGCTTCAGAGGACAAGAGAGACAAGGCATTTTAAGAGGGAGGAGGCAATTAACTATGGCCAATGTTACAGAGATGTTGATGTTTAAGACAAAAAGCTATCTGTTGTCTTCATCAAGGTGGAGGGAATTGGTAGCCTTTCCATGGATAGTGTGGATGGAGTGGTGGGGATGAACGTTTGCTGAGAGTACTTTTATTAGAGGATAGAAGGTAAGGAAGTAGAGAGTGAGAACATTCAATCCTTCTCAGTAGAATAATGTGACGATGACTGAAAGGAGCTGTGGGGCCAAGAGGTTCTCTTTTCTTTTTGTCTATTTTGTTTTCATCTGGTTTTAGCTTTGTTACTTTAAATAGGAGACATTACACTATTGCTAGGTGCTGCTCTGTGCTCTGGTCAGTCCATAGAGCCTTATGCATTGACTCTGCCATTTTGGCTTGATTTTGTTCGTCTCTCAAAGCCACCAGGTTATGTAAGAACAGAGGCAGAGTGGAATTCAGAGTCCATTTCTCTCAAGTCATTCTGGTTCTTGTGATCTTATCTGGTTAACACTAGCGTTGTGAGAACACTTATGCAAAATTACTTGGCACTCCTCAGTCCTGTTGGTGCTTGCCATTGCTAGTCTTTAACTATACCTTGAGCAGTAATAAGAATGTGTCAAGTGCTTGGTATAAATAATAGCTATAAAAATTAATATTATCATTAATATGGATAACTTTGATATAATTCTAATTCCTTCCCAATTTATTTTACTTTGTTACTTTATTTAGGTCTGCAGCCCCTTCTACTAGGAATCTACATTAGGTCTTAGGGACCAATGGTTTTTGCACCAGGCCTGTTATAAGATTGTTTTCCAGGGCTGTAAAGCTATCAATTCCTTTAAGAAGTACAAAAAATTTGCAAGAATGGTTTTGGCAGAGGAACTGAAGGTGCTTCCATGTTAGGTTCTACGATTTTGCTTGTTTGCCCTGGCCCCAGTTCAGTATCACCCACAGATATAAAATACATCCCTAGGTCTGCAAAATTAGCATCCAAGTCCAACCCACAACCGATTAGCCAGAATTTATTTCCCTGGTTACTCTGCCAATTAGATCTACTTTCTCACCTTATCAGCAAAATCTATGGATTCCTGGTGGTCTGTATCTGAAAATCAATTTTCACTCAGTAACTTTTTAGTATTTCAGTGTTAGTATCCCTGAGCCAAGGCAGCAATTTTTTGTTAGCTCCTTAGAAGAGAGGGAATTCTATTTCTTCTCTGGGCCTGTTGTGAGGACTTTGGTAAAAATTCAGAGCATTCTAGCTTCCTGCATTTGGGAGGACTACTTTGACTGAAAGCCTCCATGGGCCTCTGGCATATCTCCAGAATCTGCATAGCCCTCAGAGTTCCTGTGGTCTTCCTTCTTAAGGAAATGATCAAGGCCTTGCTTCCTGTTATTCTAAACAAAATGCTAATTGCCAAGTCCAAACTATCAAGATAATGCACTAGTTGAGGGTGTGATATTTCTCAGCCTAGCAGAGGTTCTTGACCTTTAAGGAGACCATGATGATTTTATTGGAACATGAAGGAAGAAAGAGGGAATAATAGAGTTCAAAGTCTTCTGAAATCTTCTTTTGTAGGCTGTTCCAAGAATGCACCACTCTTCCTTTCTCTGTCTCTGAAGAACATATTAGGATGAAGTGAAAACAGCCGGTACACCACATGGGAGGCCCCGGGTTTGGTTCCCGAGGACCTCTCGGAGCAGGCAGACTGCCTGAGAAGGCAAAAGCTGCCGTGGGTGGGGCAGAGCCGCCATGGGCAGGGCAAAAACCACCATGGGCAGGGCAAAAAGCCGCCACAGGCAGGGCAAAGCTGCCACGGGCAGGGCGAGCCGCCTGCGAACGGAGCAAAGCCGCCTGTGAATGGAGCAAAAGCCGCTCGGGAACGGAAGCAGAGCCGCCCACAAGTGGGGCAGGCTGCCTGGGCGGTGAGCTGACTTGGCACATAGCCACAGTGGGGGAAGACAAAGCAGACATAGAAGAACACACACACACACACACACACACACAAATGAACACACAGCAGGAGCAAGCAGAAAGGGGAGCGATATGTAACAAAAACAAAACAAAACAAAACAAAAAAACAAAAAAACAAATGATGTATAAAAATAGTTTATACATTTTTGCAAAGTAGAAGTAGCAAGACTAAAACGTGGTAGGAGGGAGAAGGAGAAAAGAGAAAGTAGAAAAAGCTCAATGATTGACCCATAGATAATGTGTCAGTCAGAAGATACATTTAAAAGTGATAAAAACCAAATAGTAGAAGCCTAGGTGAGGATTAAAGAAACAAACGGCTGTATGTAATGGCAGCTACTAGAAATCAAAACTGCTCAAATACCAAAAGAAGCATTAGAAAGGAAAGAGAAAAGAAAACAGATCAGATAAATAAAAAGTAAATATCTTACAATACAAGCCATATGCTACCTTTTATGTAAGAAAGAAAGGAAATAAAAGATATGCAAGTGTGCGTGAGTGTGCACGCATGGGTGCACATGTATAAGAGCTATTGCTTGACAAAATACTGCTGCAAAACATCCCCAAAACCTCAGGTAGTACAATCAATGAAAATTTTTGTGCTTGAATCTGAGAGGTTCATCTAATCTGAGCTGAGCTCAGTTAATCTTCACTGGGCTTGTCCATGTAACTGCAGTAAGCAGTAGATTGCCTAGGTTCTTGGTTGTATCTGCTCACATGCCTGGGGTCAGCTGGTTGTTGGCTGATTTGGATGCTGGCCTCAACTTGGATGGTGCTGTATAATATATCTTTCAAGCTCCAGCAGACTGGTCTGGGAATTTGTTTCCATGACAAAGACACAGGAGCAGGAGTAAGAAACCCTTTGCTTGCAAGACATTTACTAATATCCTACTGGATAAAGCTGATCATATAACAATAACTATAACTATAACTATAACTATAACTATAACTATAACTATAACTGCTACAACTACAACTATAACTAAACTATAACTATAACTACTACAACTACAACTATAACTAAACTATAACTATAACTATAACTACTACAACTATAACTAAACTATAACTATAACTATAACTATAACTATAACTATAACTATAACTATAACTATAACTATAACTACTACAACTACAACTATAACTAAACTATAACTATAACTATAGCTATAATTAATAGTAAACTGAACGAAGCAAATCATGGTAAAATATGTAAGTAAAAATATGTAAGGTGATTGCAATGGTTCATTTCATATGTCTTCTTGGCTAGGTTATGGAGCCCAGTTGTTTGGGCAAGCAAGAACTGGCCTGATTGTTACTGTGAGGGTATTTTGTAGATGGATGTGCATCATTAATTGGTTGATTGCATCTATGGCTGATTACATCTACAATCAACCAAGGAGGTTACCTTCAGTGATGAAGGGAGTCTCCTCATCAATCAGTTGGAGGCTTTAAAGCAAAAACTGAGGATTTCAGCAGTCAGAAAGAAGAACTTCTAACTCTACTTCAGCCATCCAGCTTCTCCTGGGGAATTCATGTCACCTTCACTGGAGGTTCTAACTTGTGGCCTGCCCTTGTAATTCAGACTTATCAGACTTATCAATCTCCATGTTTGCATGAGCCAATTTCTACAGTAAGCCTCTTTTATTTTTTTAAAGATTTATTTATTTTATTACATATCTCCCCTCCCCCCCGCTGTGGCGACGTGCCGAGAGTGGTCACCACACAGGCGCAGCTTTCCCCGCTTGTGGGCGGTCTCTGCATCCGTTCACGGCTGGCTTTCAGTTCGCGGGTGGCTGGCTGCGCTCCATCCGCGGGCGACCTGCCCTGCCCGTGGCGGCTCTTGCCCTGTCCGTGGCAGCTTCTTGCCCTGCCCACGGCGGCTCCGGCCCGCCCATGGCGTCTTGCCATTCTCAAGGCGGTCTGCCCGCTAGGAGAGGTCCCCGGGAACCGAACCCGGGGCCTCCCATGTGGTATGCCGGCGCCCTATCTACTGGGCTATCGAGCCGGCCCCAACAGTAAGCCTCTTAATATACATATATCCTATTGATTTTGATTCTCTGGAGAATCCTTACAGTGATAATGCGGTAATGGTAAGAAAAGATGCACAAAAGTACTTGCATGAATTGGGAGGGAGACCCAGACCAGTGCAGCCCAGGAATTCCCCAATGAAGGATGTCTGGGACCGCTTCTGTGCTTATCACCCACCTGGTTTCTTTTTATGTGTGCAAATATATGCACTGGTAAGTCATGAATGGTATTCCCTTGTCTGCACTGTTGGACTTTCACATTCTCCTGCCATTTGTTTTGACTTGTTTCTCTCCTCCAGTGATCAGTGAGTTACAAAAGGGCATGGTTGTCTATGTCCTATTCATGTTTGGCTCTCAGAGGTGAGCACTGGGCTGGGGACATAGGTGTTGGTGAAAATAATCCTGCTCTCCTAGGCTCACAATCCCAGGGAGGGAAGTAAACAGGTGTTTCTAAGATGATCTTTGGTGAAGGATCTTTTTCTTCTTTCTAAGAATTTTTAAATTTCCAATCTCTTGCAGACTGATGTTTTGAAAAATATATTTGAAGAAAAAAGCCCCATTTTTAAATTATTAGATTCTATGGACGTAAGTTTCTTGGTTAAATTGATAAACAAGTCTGAGCATTCTTTCTGTGAGTATCTCATTGCAGACTGGCAGCAATTCATGGACCATGCATCTTACTGAGTTATTATATGCAAACACATATATAAAGTACAAGGTGATGTTATACACTATATAGTAAAATAAAGTGCAACAGTGGGAGAGAGAACGATGGAGCTGGAGGGTGGTGGTGCTCCTTTACTAAGGGAAGTCATGGATGCTTCTCTGGTGACATGAAGTTTGAGCAGAGAATAGGATGAAGTGAGATCCTGAGCATGTATCAAAGGGAGAGTTTTGGGGAAAGGAAACCATAAAAGCCAAGATTTTGGGGCAAGATGTGTGCTGACTATATCTGAGGAATGAGGGCAGGGATGATCAGATTACCTGGGTCTAATGGGTCACTGTAATGGTTTGAGTTTTATGTAATTATGAATTCCAAAAATATAAATTGGATTATGCTTGTAAACTCATCTGTTCATCTGGGCATGATTGGTTTATGATTAGGGCGTTGACTGGGCTGCAGTGAGTAGGGTGTTGAGCCCCACCCCTCAGTGGGTATGGTCTCAGGTTTAGAAAGCAAGACAGAGATTTGGAGAAGCAGATTTGAGAAGCAGTTCTGATGTTGGAATGAGCCGTTTGCCCGATAGTCTACAGCTGGCCTTGTGGAGAGACGCAATGCATAGAGAGCCTCATGGTCTACAGCTGAACTTGTGGAGGAAATAGAAGCTAAGCCTGGAGAGAAACGCAGCCCCGGGAACAGAGGAACCCAGAAGCCTGAACACTAGAGACGTTGGCAGCTGTCTTGCTCCAAAACGCGGACTTTGGTGAGGGAAGAGCTTTATGCTTTGTGGCCTGGTAACTATAGGCTTCCACCCCAAATAAATACCCTTCATAAAGACCGACCAATTGTTGGTATATTACAAAAGGCATCCCTATGGCTGACTAAAACAGTCACTTAGATTATTTTGGATTTGATTCTGCACCATTGGAGGATTTTCTTCTTACTCTATTTCGTTGCTGTTGTCTATGTCCCAATTAACTTGTTTTGGCTTCTTTATGTCTCTGACCCTCACACTTCTGGGAGTTGCTGAGCAGTGTCTTGGTTTGCTGTGCCCCAAAGCAGGTCCTCATGGAACCCTTTGGCTTTTTCTTTGTTGTTTTAGTGAGAGCAAAGACTTATATGCCTAGCCCATTGGCCATGTTCCCACAATCCATTGGAGGATTTTGAGCAAAGAAATGGCATGATCTAAATTATAAGTGTGATCATACTGGCCACTCCATGGATAACAGACTTCAGAACAGAAAGTTAGAAGAGTCTTGTAATGATCTAAAGGACAAATGGTCATGGGTCAGCCAGGGAGGTAGAAGTGGGGATGGTGACATGCGTTGGAGTATGAATTTATGGGAGAAGATAGAATAGAAAGTGTTGGTTAATTGTTCAGATACAGTTTCTGAGAAAAAGAGGAGTCAAGCCTTCTCCAAAGATTTTGGTCAGAGCAAACTGGAGCTTCTGTTTATTGAGATTTGGCAACTTGAGAGTGGAACAAGTTTTGCATTTGGGGTCTGTGTTCTGAGTGGAATCAAGAATCATGTTAGATTTGAGAAACTTGTTGAGCATACAAAGAAGATGTTGAGTAGGCAGTTGGGTATATGACATTGGAGTTCAAGGGAGAGGCCAGGGCTGGAGACCTAAAATTGAAAGTCATGAGCATATGGATGGAATTTAAAGCCAGGGGAGAGAATGAAATCACCTAAGGGGGCAGTGCAGATGGAGAAGTCTACAGTTTTGATGCCTAAGCTTGCGGACTTTTCTGCATTAAGAAGTGTGGCGGTTTCAGATTATTTTATGAATCCAAAAAAAAGAAAGATTATGGTTTGTAAACTAATCTATTCCTCTGGGTGTGATACCCTTTGATTGCATTAAATCCAGCCAAGGGGTCTTTAGTTAGATTACTTGATAAGATTGATTTAGGACTTTTGATTTGATTATGTCAGTGAGGCATGACTCAGGTTGGGTCTCTGCCCCCTTGCTGGGTCTGATATAAACGGAAACACAAAGAGAGACAGATAGAGGAAAAGGGAATTGCCATGCTTGATTCTGCCATGTGAGAGAGAGGACTGCAATAAAACAGAAGTCCCTGAGAGGCTCAAAGAGCCAAGGACCAGAAAGAGACAAGCCCTATCCTTAGTTGCTCACAGCTGAGCTCCAAGAGATTCTGGAGAAGACAAGAGACTTCTGCAGAGATCAGTGGTCATCTTGCTTCACCACTGGCAACAACGCCAGGATCAACAGTAGCTGATTTTGGTGAGAAAGCACCTCTTATGGTGCCCTGATTTGGACTTCTCACAGCCTTGGAACTATAAGCTTTTACCTGCAATAAACCCCTTTATAAAAGCCAAAACATTTCTGGTACTTTGCATTGGCAGCTGTATTAGTCCTCAACAGGGGTGCTAATGCAAAATACCAGAAATCAGTTGGTTTTTATACAGGATATTTATTTGGGGTAGAAGCTTACAGTTACCAGGCCATAAAGTGTGAGTTACCTCCCTCACCACAGTCTATTGCCACGTGTTGGAGCAAGATGGCTGCTGATGTCTGCAAGGGTTCAGGCTTCCTGGATTCCTCTCTTCCCAGAACTTGTTTCTCTCTGGGCTCAGCTGCGCTGCTTGCTCCACAAGGCCGGCTGTAGGCTTTCAGGCAAACAACTCGTTTCTTTTCCCGGGGCCTCCGTCATGTCTAATCGAGGTTCTCTCTGCTTACTTCCCGGGCTCCAGCATTAAAACTCTAAACTCTGCTCTCTGCCATGTCTTTTCTCTGTGGGTCTCTGCCCACCAAGGGGGTGGGGATGCAATGTCCTACTGATGTGACCCAATCAAAGCCTTAATCATTATTTAATCAAGTAAAAGTGAAACCTCTGAATCCAGTATAATCTAATATGCCTGGAGGGACAGACCAGTTTACAAACATAATCTAGTAACTATTTTTGGAGTTCATAAACAATATCAAACTGCCACAGCAGCCCTTTGACAAACTAAAACAAGAGGTATGGAAGGTGAAGAGGAACCAGCAGAGGAAACTGAGAAGGTGTGGCCCACATCAAGACAAGGCTACAACACTAACTCTGCAATTTACTCAATAAGTAGTTATGAGGCTCCTAATCTCCTGTTCAATACACCTTATACAAGAAACAATATTTTGGAAGGATTTCCATGCTTACAAAGTGGTTAATATTTCAGAACAACAACAACAAAAAAGGTTTTCATAAAGGAATAAACTCTCAGCTGTCTTTTAAAGCCAGTTATCCAGAATAAGTTACCATTCAGAGTACCAGATAACTGAAGGCCTGTTTTAGGACGTGAGATTTATAGGACATGTGACAGTCATCGAAGCATTTTCTTATGCACCATCTCCCTTGAGCTTTACAGCCCTCCTAGGTGAGCAGAGCCTTATTTTCTATCTTCGTTTTGCTGAACGAGGAACTGAGGAACCCGATGACAAGACTACTAAGTGTCCTGGATCCAGGTCCTAGGTGTTCCACCACTAGCCCAGGGCTGTTTCTTAAGATTGCCCTCTGCCCCTCAGAAATGATACTGTCCTTAATGGGCACTGGGGAATAAATAGCCTGCAGACCCAGTCAGGATCCAAAGCATTGCTACTTTTGGAAAAATGTATTCCAATGTCTAGGCAATTCACTTGTCAACAAACAGTTGGAACCTAGCCTGGTGGTAAGTTGGAGACTGTGTATTTCTCTGTGTTCACAGCACCGTGCTCTCTGAGAAAGGTTGTTAGTGATGAACATGTGTGAATTCTCTGCTCCCCCAGCCTGGCTCTCTCCCCAGCATTTCCCTTCACTGGCATCACCAAAACTAGAAACATTGTAGTCACATAAAGCTACACTTCATCTCTGTCAACTCACGGGTACCAAATTCCATCCACTCTACCTCCTAAAAAACTCTGACTGTGCTCTCCTCTACATCAGTGCCCTCATTCCAGCCCTCATCTCTTACCTGCGTTACTACAGTCGGCTTCTCACTGGTCTTGCTGCCACCTGGATCCCTGCCTCTAATCCACCTTCCACAATCCAGCCAAAGGGCTTTCCAAATGCAAATCTAACCCTATTAAAAACTGACTCTATTTAAAAGCCTGTAAAAAAAATGCTTCCATTTGCTCATGGGGTACGATTCAAGTTCTTTAGAACAGCATACCTGGCCTTCAGAATTTGCACCTGGGACACAAAAATGAAACATGTATAGTCCTATCTTCAAAGAGCTCACAGTCTGATTAGGGAAGCCAATGTATACCCAAATAATTCCAATGCAATATGAAAAGTGTTCTCATAGTTAAGTGAAAATGTGAACAAATAACAATAACAAGTTGTGATATTTGTAATACTTCTTTATGTAAAATGCAGTGCTCCAAGAGAGAATTTAGGCTTATTAAGAAGACATTCTCTAAAGTCATCTGTTCACTTAATTTACCCACTCAGTGAAGCAAAATATAACAGTTATTGCCTGATAAGGCCCTCCCACTGTAGGCATGTGCATACTCTCAGGATACCCAGGTGGATTCTTTAATTTGGGATGTTGAGAAAGAACAAAAGGGTTTGTTGAAAATGCCTTCTTGTAAGAGAATTACATGCCCCTTGCTCACTTCACAGTCTTTAGCAAATATTTTCAAAGCCTTTAGATTTTGCATATGCATTTGTTTGAATTGAGTCACCATGCTTAGGCTTTTTTTTAAAAAAAAAATCAATTCAGTTTTGTGTTTCTCATCTTCCTAGCTTTTAAGGCCGTCATAAGTTTCTCTATGAATAATCGTTGTGGTATGATACTAGATTGTGCGCTTCGAACTAACCATTATTCATGGAAAAAGTAAATCCCTGTTTAGACTATGAGCTGAAAAAAGACCCCTGGATACATTGCCATGATACTTCCCCAGTACATTTCCTCTGGACAGCGGTAGCACAGAGGAATTAATCTTTACTCTAGAATTTCCCACTGTCTGTTCCTTAAAAGACTAGTGCTGAGAAGTGCCCAAGGAAAAAAGCCCCATAGTCAAATAAGCCTGGAAATGTCTACATATTATATCTAATCTTGAAGAGTCTTAGTGAATACAACGCCTTTGAGGTGCTAATGAATAAAGCTGGTAAAGAAACATATGTACTACTGTTTAACCCAAAGTTTACCAAACTTACTTGACCACAGAACTTGCTTTTGTGTTGTACCCATGAACAAACATTGGAAATATGATGGCCTCTTCACTCATCAGGTGAGCCCAATTTGGGTTAAAAAGTGCAAATAAGCACTTGTTGTATTGTAATTGATTTTTCCAACATTTTATTATGAAGGTTTTCAATATTACAGAAAAAAATGAAAGTAATATGCAATGAAAACCAATATCCTCACCATCTAGCTTCTACAATTAACATTTTGCTATGACTACTTTATATTATTCCTTGTTTGTTTCTCTTCTCCCACTAGACTGAGGTGCTTTAATGATAATGAATCTAGGGGCCGGCTCGATAGCCCAGTGGATAGGGCGCCGGCATACCACATGGGAGGCTCCGGGTTCGATTCCCGAGGACCTCTCCTAGCGGGCAGACCGCCTTGAGAATGGCAAGCCGCCATGGGCGGGCCAGAGCTGCTGTGGGCAGGGCAAGAAGCTGCCACGGACAGGGCAAGAGCCGCCACGGGCAGGGCAGGTCGCCCGCGGATGGAGCGCAGCCAGCCACCCACGAACTGAAAGCCGGCCGTGAACGGACGCAGAGACTGCCCACAAGCAGGGAAAGCCACGCCTGCGCAGTGACCACTCTCGGCGCGTCGCCGCAGCGGGGGGAAGGGGAGATATGTAATAAAATAAATAAATAAATCTTTAAAAATAATAATAATAATAATAACGAATCTAATTTATCTTCATTTCACCAGTACCTAGCAGAGGACCAGGCACAAAGTATGTAACTAATAAATGTTTGTCCAAATAATGAATGAACGAATAAATGAAAGAATTTTTTCATTGCCTGGATCATCTCACCACCACATCACAGGGGTTGAGCTTCAAGAGAGATGAAAGACTAAACAGAGCTGTTCCACAATCTTTCTAAGTCTGAACAAATATTAACTTAGGATAAGATGTGGATCCTGAGACAGGCCTTCTCTTGGGAGAGAAGTGAAGGCCTGCAACTTTCCCCCTGTGAGCTAATGAGCAGCCCCTGGAAGTTTCTGTTTTCATCTCCACACATATGATTCATTTCTACAGGAGGCACTTTTGCCAGACACAGTGAGCTATGATGAATGAAATGAATTCAAGAGTCTGTCTGCCAAGTCTTGCCCACATGTTGGATTCATAGGTTTCATGCTTTTGTGAGATCTTGGCGTCTTCTTAACTTCCAAAGACTTTGAATTCCAACTCTGTTTTTATCTTCCCCTCATCTTTCATTCCCAGAAACCCGATCCTTGGTTTGTCTAAAGTTCTACTTTCTTCATTTGTAACTGCACATGGAAAACAGTTATTTAATGTGATTTTGTCCTTTTATCCCTTAGTCTCTGATTACTTGCCATGGGTTCTTAGGAAGCAACTGCCCTTAACTTTCATTGCTTTTCTGTTTCTTTATCAACAAAATCAAGAGGTTCTTGTCCTCTTTATTTTTCTCAATTTTTAAATTTGCTTCAGTTTTCTTTCTATTTTTCTTAGATTCTTTAACCTAACACTTCTTTTTCTGAGGTTTTCCTTTTCTCCTCTCTTCTCTTCTTTTTCCCCATCCCTTGGTTTTCTTGATCTGATAAAAAAGGATCCAAATGCTGTACGTTTAGAAGAAACAAGGTTGTGGATTATAACCAAATCAATAAAATATGTTGAATGAAATTTTAGCAGTCAGGCTAAGGCCTCCTGTTTACTTTTTCAAACATAGTTTCTACTGTCCCTGTTTTCCAAACATGTCGCAGGTTTCTCACAGTCCTCTCTTTGCCTTGCCAGTTCTGCTATCTGCATAGTGTCATAACCTACAAAATTGTGCAGGACAGAGTATAAACTATAATGTAAACCATAATCCATTGTTAGTAGCAATGCTTTAATATGTGTTCATCAATTGTAACAAATGTACCCCACTAATGAGGGATGTTGCTGATGTGGGAAAGTGTGGGAGAGGAAGAGAGTGGGGCATATGGGAATCCCTTATAATTTTTATGTAACATTTGTGTAATCTAAAGTTTCTTTAAAAATAAAAAAAAATCAATTGAAAAAGGGGCTTATAATAATTTATACTAAGGTTTTTTGCAAGTTCAAAAATGTTTTCTGTTATCTGTTAACTAGGTTTCTGTTGAAATATAGTTCAGCTTGGTATAATAATATGACTGAAATACATGTTATTCCTCTAGGATTTTTGAAACATAGTATTACTATTTTCTGTTCTTGAAATTTTCCATTGAAAAACTTGAGGTCAGCTTGGTATGTTTTAGGCTTATAGATAATATTTTTGTTTGAAATTTCCAGAGGTATTTTTTAAAAAATTTTTGAAGTGTGAGAACATTACCGAGGTATGATTTTAGTTATTTGTAATTGTTAAGTGGAAGTAATAGATCCATTTTCTGGGAAAGTAATCTGTAGATTCAAGTCATGATTTCACTCTGGAAAGTTTTCTTGAGGTATATCTTTATTTTTTTTTCCTTGTGTTTGATTATCTTCTTCGGAAACACTGATCATAAGTGTGAAAGAGTTCTTTGATCTTTTGTTCCATGAATATATTTTTTTCTCTAAGGTATTTTGACTAATTCTTTGTTTCTCTTTAGTTTTGTTTCCTTTTTTCTTTATTAGAGAAGTTGTGGGTTTACAGAACAACCATGCATAATATACAGGATTCCCATATATCAACCTATTATTAACACCTTGTATTGATGTAAACATTCATTACAATTGATGATAGCACATTTTAATAATTATACTATTAACTATAGTCCATCGTTTAACTTGGGGTTCACTGTTTGTGTAGTGTAGTTCCAGGAATTTTTTTAAAAAAACTTTTACTTTTAGTAACATTTGTACAATCTAAAATTTCCCCTTTTAACCACATTTAAATATATCATTCAGTGCCATTAATTATGTTTACAGTGCTATGCTACCATTACCACAATCCACCACCAAAATATCTTCATTATTCCAAATAGGAAACCTGAGCATTTTAAACCTAGACTTCCCATTCCCTATTCCCACCCATTCCCCTGGAAGCCTATTTTTTAGATTCTGACTCTATGAGTTTGCTTATTCTAATTATTTCCAGGCAGTTTTCCTGGTACAGTCTTATCCTCCTGACTCTTTATCATGTTTTCTTAAGGCTCTATTCTTTTTGTGTGTGCTTCCTATAATGTGGTCTTCATTACTCTGATGCTTTTCATCTTACTTCTTTCTTAGCTTTGAAGTCTCATATCTTGCTTTCTTCATTTCACTTCTTTCCTAAGCTCTTGTATTTTTACTTTATGCTCTTTTATTCATGGCAATAAATTTTGCCATGACCATTGTCTGCCATCATTTTTTTCTAGTGAGTCTTCTATATACATTTTTGAAAGAAGGTTTAAGGGAGAGGGACAAAGCTGAGTTCCAGACTAGCAGGGAGTTTCCCTGGTTCACAGTGACAATTTTATATATGAATGTGTGTGTGATGCACATGGGCACATATGTGTGTGTATGTTATTTATTTAAGCCTTTATACCTTTCTATTTCTCCAGAATATGGACTTTTTCTTCCATTTTGATTCATGAATAGATTTCCTTGCAAAAAGGTCTTGTTTCTCTGTTTCCTTCCTTATTTCCTGATTGTTTGTTGCCTGGGCATGTCCTTCCTATGCTTTTCAAAGATGAAAGTATTGATTGTTTTTTTATTTTGGTACCTCATCGGGTAGCATCTGCTTTGCTGGTGTGGTCTCCTGAGGTGTTTAAGATCTGTAGCTCATTTCCTTGGACTAATTCAATACCTTGGCATCTCTTAATCATGCGTAGTTGACTGCCAAAGAAGGACTTCACTTTTTGTTTTTCATTCTCATTGTTTTGATAGTGATTTCTGTAAAAAGAGGGTGTTTTAACATCAGAAGTCTCTATATTATGTTGATTTTAATAACTTAATACTACTTGTAAGATTATAGAATGGAAATGACTGAGAAATTGTTAAGTTGAAGTAAATGTTAAAAATAACTGCATTAATGAAAGTATAACTGAAAGAACAGAAGAATGTTAGTGTCGCCATCCTGGATCCATAAATTGGTCCATTTTGCAACTTAAAGAAAAGTTTAGAGAAATTAATATAGGTCTCAACATTGGAAGACTTGGTCTTAAGTTGTGCCATTGTCAGTTATTAAGTTCAGTCTCTTGGGCAAGTGCCTTAACCAGTCCAAACCTCAGTTTTCTCATTTATAAAATGGGGATAGTAATGAGCCTTTTTTTAAACCTAGAAGGCATTCAATAAATATCCACTGAATTTGAACATAATTTAGGTTGTATTCATACCAAGTGCCTTTAAAAAACTTTCAAAGCAGCAGCGTTTTAAAGCTTGAAGACATCAAGAAGGTTGAACTTGTAATATCCGACCATATGACCATGTTGTGAAAAGATTTTGCCTGAGTAGATGTTTTATTTTGAAAATGGACTGAATCCCTAAAAGTTTTCCATGTCTACAATATTAGACTGCCTTTTCTAACATCAAAACTCTATAAACTTCCAACCTATTTTGTGATATTGTCTAATGTGGTAAAAGTGCTATCACCAGCTATATTTTTTTGAATTTTGAGTCCAAGATGCATTTTTTTTGTTGAGAAGACAATTCTTCATTCCCTTTTTGTTAAAATAGTAAATCCTTTACTTTACTGTCTTCTATATTTCTAACAGAAAGACATTTTACTGATACCAGCTAATATTAATACACTGCCTTTCAGTTCAGGTATATTCTCATTTGACCTCATTTAATTATGAAAATCTGGGCCATGAGGTAAAGGTTGTTTGGGAAAAAAAGACACTGATTCAGATATATGAATCATTCAAAAATCTGGATTTAACTTCTTCAAGGGTTCTATTCTGGAATAGAAATTAATTCTATCAATCATACCCAGGTATTCTGACTAAGATGAAAAGGCGTAACAGATACATATTCACCTGAATATTGTATGTTCTACTGTTACTTCTTTAAAAATTTTTTTTTCACTTATTTTTATTTTTTTAAAGATACTTTAGATTACATAAATGTTACATAAAAAATATAGGGGATTCCCATATGCCCCACTTCCTACCCCACCCACACTTTCCCACATTAACAACATCCTTCATTAATGTGGTACATTTATTACAATTGATGAACACATATTGAAGCATTGCCACTAACTGTAGGTTATAGTTTACATTATAGTTTATACTCTGTCTCACACAATTTTTAAAGTTATGTCAAAATATATAAAGACCTGTATCCATCATCACAGCATCATGCAGGAGAATCCCAATATCCTTAAAATGCCCCCATATTATACCTATTTTTCCCTTTTCCACTCCCTCCCCTCAGAACCTACAGTGGCCACTGCCAAGTTCTTCCATTGCTAGAATAACAATAAGTCTGTAGTAGAATAATAGTAAGTCTACTTCAGTCCATTGTTCATTCCCCAATCTTGCAAATTTTGGGATGGTGATGCCCAATCCTCCTCTAATTGAGAGGTGGCTTAGATTCCATGGGGCAGATGGATGGGACTATCTTGCTTGCAGACTCTCTCTGTTCCTTGGGATGGGTATTGTCCATCATCATTTCCTTGTTAGTTGTCCTGGGTGAGCCCAATGAACTGGAGAGTAGGTGTTGCAACTCTGCTGAGATTCAGGGCACAACTGGCACATGGATGGAGCAAAGATTTAAGTCTCTTGAACATACACCTATCAAGGATAATACTAACAAAAGGTTGAAATAGAAGGGGCAGAAGAGCCATGTGTAGGGAAACCACAAATGAGTCCAACTGTATCACAATGGGGAGAATAAATTCCAAAGTAAGGCCTACTGGCAAGGTGCCAAACTCCTGAGCTGTCTGCCCTGCCTATTGTGTCTGGATGTCTCTAGAGCCCTCAGGACCCCTGCCATTGGAGGCAATATTTACTGTGGCAGTCAAAGAAATCCTGCTGAGACTTGTATACGCATAATCTCTAGAATGACCTCCTGACTCATTTTGAAATCTCTTAGGCATAAAAACTCATTTGTATTTACCCTTTCACCCTTTAGGTCAAGTTCTTTTTTCAGGTGCATTGTTAGTTGGTGCTTGGTAATAATCCATCAGTGCCAGGCAGGGTAATCCCTGGAATCATGTCCCATGCTGGAGGGAAAGGTAGTATGTTTATAGGCTGAGGGAGTTTGGCTTAGAGAGAGGCCACATTTGAGCAACAAGGAGGCCCTCAGGAGATAACTCTTAGGCAACATATAATACTAGGTTAAGTTTCAATTCAAAAGAAAAGGTTCATAAGTACAATCATTAATATCAAAGGCCCAGCGCAATGGTCCGTCCTCCTTCACTAGACACCACCCCTGAAATCTAGGGGATTCTTGCTGTCTCATTAGAGAATGTAGCAGAGCTCCCCAGGATGGGAATTCCATATTCTTTCTGTTATTGTGTGGATCTCCACCCACCATGGCAATACCCAATGAACACCTGAACACATTCATATGCCTTAGAGATATGCACTAGGTGAACCTCCTTCCATGAATCTCCACACCAATGATCCTCCCCTGCCTCAGTTTTGACCCCTCTGTGACCCAAAACCTCTCCAAAAGTGAATCCAACAAAATTACAAAATAAAATTAATAAGGAAATGAAATAATGATAGTTCTAAAAATAATAAATAAAATTTTAAAAAATAAAAAAATTTGCAATAATAAAAAAAATTAGACATTATGTCTTTCATCACTGTAAGATCATTTCTTCTTACAGCAGAGTATATCTCTGTATATACCACAGTTTGCTTATCCATTCATCTGCTGATGGACATGTGGGTTGCTTCCAAATTTTGGCAATAGTGAATAATGCTGTTATTAACTTTGGTGTGCATATATCTGTTTGTGTCCCTGTTTTCAATTCTTCTGTATATATACCCCACAGTGGGATTGCTGGAGCATATGGTAGTTCTATAGTTAGCTTCCTGAGGAACTGCCAAACTGTCCTTCACAATGGTTGTACCATTCTACTTTCCCACTAGCAGTGGATAAGGGTTCCCTTTCCTCCACATTCTCTCCAACACTTGTAGTCCTCTGTTTTTTTTTATTAGCTGCCAGTTTAATGGGTGTAAGATGATATCTGTAGTTTTGATTTGCATTTCCTTAATAGCTAGTGGTGTGGAGAATCTTTTCATGTGTTTTTTAGCCATTTGTATTTCTTCTTTGGAGAAGTTTCTTTTCAAATCACTTGCCTATTTTTTAAAGAGTTTGTCTTTTTATTTTCAAGATGTATGATTTCTTTATATATACTGGATATTAGGTCCCTGTCAGATAGATGGTTACCAAATATTTTCTCCTGTTGAGTAGGCTGACTTTTCACTTTTTTTTACAAACTCCTTTGAAGTGGAAAAGTTTTTAATTTTGAGGAGGTCCCATTTATCTATTTTTTTCATTGCTCATACTTTGGGTGCAAAGTTTATGAAACCATTTCCTACTACAAGATCTTGTTGATGCTTCTCTACATTATATTCCAGGATCTTTATGGTCTTGGCTCTTATATTTAGATCTTTGATCCGTCTTGAGTTAATTTTTCTAAAAGGCATGAGATGGTGTTCCTCTTTCATTCTTTTGGGTATGGATATCCAGTTCTGCAAGTACCATTTGTTGAAGAGACCATTCTCTCTCAGTTGATTGGGCTTAGTGGCCTTGTCAAATATCAATTGACCATATATGCAAGGATCTATATCAGAACTCTCAGTTCTGTTACATTGGTCAATATGTCTAACCTTATGAGAATACCATGCAGTTTTGACCACTGTAGCTTTGGTAGTATGTTTTAAAGTCAAGCAGTGTGATTTTTCTGATTTCATTTTTCTTTTTTCAATATGTCTTTGGCTATTCAGAGTCCCTTGCCCTTCCAAATAAATTTCATAATTAGCTTTTCCAATTCAGTAAAGAAATGCTGTGGTAAATTTTATTTGGAATGCATTGAATCTGTAAATCAGTTTGGATAGGATAGACATCATAATGATGTTTAGTCTTCCTATCCATGAACAGGAAATAGTCTTCCATTTATTTAGGTCTTCTTTGATTTCCTTTAACAATGTTGTGCAGTTTTCTGCATACAAGTCCTTTACAACTTTAGTCAAGTTTATTCCTAGGTATTTGATTCTTTCAGTTGCTATTGTAAATGGAATTTTTTCCTTGATTTCCTCCTCAGATTGCTCATTATTAGTGTACAGAAATGCTACTGATTTTTGTGCATTGATCTTATATCCTGCCACTTTACTGAACTCATTTATAAGCTCTAGAAGCTTTGTTGTTGATTTCTCAGGACTTTCGAAGTATAGGATCATGTCATCTGCAAATAGTGTAATTTTGACTTCTTCCTTTCCAATTTGGATGCCTTTTATATCTTTTACTTGCCTAAGTGCTCTAGCAAGTACTTCTAACACAATGTTAAGTAAGAGCAGTGACAGTGGGCCTCCTTGCCTTGTTCCAGATCTTAGAGGGAAACCTTTTAGCATTTCACCATTGAATATGATATTGGCTGTGTGTTTTTCATATATACCCTTTATCGTGTTGAGGAAGTTTCCTTCTATTCCTATCTTTTGAAGTGTTTTTATCAGGAAAGGGCGCTATATTATGTTGAATGCTTTTTCTGCATCTATAGACATGATCATGTGATTTTGTTCTTTCAATATGTTAATGTGGTGTATTACATTGATTGGTTTTCTTATATTGAACCATCTTTGCATACCAAGGATGAAACCCACTTGGTCATGGTGTATAATTCATTTGATGTGTTGTTGGATATGATTAGCAAGTATTTTATTGAGGATTTTAGCATCTTCATTCACTAAAAAGATTGGTCTATAATTTTCTTTCCTTGTGGTTTCTTTGTGTGGCTTAGATATTAGGGCAATGATGGCATCATAGAATGATTTAGGCAATGTTCCCTCCACTTCTATTTTTTGGAAGAGTTTAAGCGGTATTAATGTTAGTTCCTTCCAGAATGTTTGGTAGAATTCACCTGTGAAGCCATCTGGTCATGGGCTCTTCTTAGTTGGGAGGTTTCTGATGACTAATTCAATCTCATTGCTTGTGATTGGTCTGTTGAGTTCATCAGTTTCTTCTTTTGTCAATGTAGGCTGCTTGTGCTGCTTATGTGTTTCTAGGAATTTGTCCGTTTCCTCTTAATTATCCATCTTGTTGGCATACAATTTTTCAAAGTATCCTTTTTTTTTTTTTAAAGATTTATTTATTTTATTACATATCTCCCCTTCCCCCCCGCTGTGGCGATGCGCCGAGACTGGTCGCTGCGCAGGCGCAGCTTTCCCTGCTTGTGGGCGGCTTCTGCTTCCATTCACGGCTGGCTTTCAGTTCGCGGGTGGCTGGCTGCACTCCATTCGCGGGCTACCTGCCCTGCCCGTGGCGGCTTTTGCCCTGTCCGTGGCAGTTTTTTTGCCCTGTCCACGGTGGCTCTGGCCCGCCCATGGTGGCTTGCCATTCTCAAGGCGCTCTGCCCGCTAGGAGAGGTCCCCGGGAACCGAACCCGGGGCCTCCCATGTGGTATGCTGGTGCCCTATCTACTGGGCTATCGAGCCGGCCCCTCAAAGTATTCTTTTATGATACTCTTTATTTCTTTGGGGTCAGTGGTGATATCCCCTTCCTTATTTCTTATTTTACATATTTGCATCATCTCTTTTTTTCTTTGTTACTCTAGCAAAGAGTTTGTCAATTTTATTAATCTCAAAGACACAGCTTTTGTATTTGTTATTTTTTTCTAGTGCTTCCTTATTTTCAATTTCATTTAGCTCTGCTCTAATCTTTGTTATTTCCTTTTTCTACTTGCTTTGGGATTAGTTTGTGTTCTTTTTCTAATTATTCCAGGTGTGCAGTTAGGTCTTTGATTTTAGTTCTTTCTTCTTTTTTTAATATAGGCATTTATGGCTGTAAATTTCCCTCTCAGCACTGCTTATGCTTCATTCCATAGGCTTTTTTTCTTCTTTGTTTTTCATTTTTAAATTTTTAAAAAGATACTCAGATTACATAAATGTTACAGAGAATATATAGGGGATTCCCATATGCCCTGCTCCCCACACCTCCCACATTTTACCACTTTAGCAACATCTTTCATTAGTGTGGTACATTCATTGCAATTGATAAACACATTTTGGAGCATTGCCACTAAGCATGGATTATAGTTTACATTGTAGTTTACACTCTCTCCCTCTCAATTCTGTAGGTTATGGCAAGATATATAATGGCCTGTATCTGTCATTGTAATGTCATTCAGAATGATTCCCAAGTATCAAAAATTTCCCCATATTGTACCTGTTCCAAAGTAGGGTCCACTGGTAAGAGACCGAACTCCTGAGCTGTCTGCCCTGACTATAGTGTCTGGATAGTTCCAGACCCCTCAGGAGCCCCACTATTTGGGGATAGTATCTACTTTGGCTGTCAATGAGATCCTGCTGAGAAATGCATAAGCATTACATCTGTAATGATTTCCCAACTCACTTTGAAGTTTTTTAGTCATGTAAACTCATTTGTCTTTACCTTTTCCCCATTTTTGGTCAAGGTCTTTTTTTTTTTTCCCCAGTTGTGTTGCTTGTTGGTACTTGGTAGCAATCCCTTGGTGCCAGGGAGGCTCATCACCGGGAGTCATGTCCCAAGCTGGAGGAAAGTTATTGTGTTTATATGCTGAGTTTGGCTTAGAGAGAGGCCACAGTTGAGCAACAAGGGGGCTCCCAGTAGGTTAGCTCTTAGGCACCCTACAACACTAGACTATGTTTCAATTTCAATAGCAAAGGCTCATAAACATAGTCATCAATATCAAAGGCCCATCAATGGACCATCCTCCTTCACTAGTCATTGCCCCTGTACTTGGGGGATTGTTGCTGTTCCATTAGAGAATGTGGCAGAGCCCCCAGGATGGGAATTTGATATTCTTTTGGTTATTGTGAATCTCCACAGACTGTGGCAATGCCCTATGAACATCTGAACACATTTAGATGCCTTATATGTATGCCCAGGTGAGCTTCCTCCCATGTATCCCCCATCACTGACACCCACACCAATGATCCTCCCCTGACACAGTTGTAACCCTTCTATGATGCAAAACCTCCTCAGAAGCCAATAAAATAGCCAAAAACAATTAATAAGAAGATAAAATAATAATGATCGTTTTAAACACAAGAAATACAATACAAAAAATAAATTTAAAAAAACTAAAAATAAGATAAAATTTAAAAATTGGGATATTAAAAAATAATGAAAAATATTAAAAAAATTTTTTTTTGACATTTTGCCTTTCATCACTGTAAGATCTGTTGTCCTGTATGGACAGTAACATTTTCTTTTCTTTTTTTTTTTTTTAAAGATTTATTTTTAATTTTATTACATATCTCCCCCCCCCCCCATTGCGGCAACACGCCAAGGCTGGTCACTGCGCAGGCGCGGCTTTCCCCGCTTGTGGGCGGCTTCTGCTTTCATTCACGGCCGGCTTTTGCTTCAGTTCGTGGGTGGCTGGCTGCGCTCCATTCGCGGGCGACCTGCCCTGCCCGTGGAGGCTTTGCCCTGTCCGTGGCGGCTTTGCCCTGTCCGTGGCAGCTCTTTGCCCTGCCCACGGTGGCTCTGGCCCACCCACGGCAGCTTGACTTTCTCAAGGCGGTCTGCCCGCTAGGAGAGGTCCCCGGGAACTGAACCCTATGAATTTTTGATGAAATTTAACATGGCCTATATCCATCCTTGCAAGATCATGCAGAACACTTCCATTGCCCCCAAAATACTCCCTGTTCCATCTATTCTACTCCTCCTTTCCCCTCCCCTTGGGGCCCACAGCAACCACCAGGCTTCACTATTTGAAAGACAAGTTTCATAGTTACTTGCAACACTGAGGGCTTGACACAGTGGTTTGTCCTCCCCTATTAGGCACCGCCCATGCTCTTGAGAGACTCCTGCGTCTCTGTTTGAGAACATATCAGGCCTCCCCAGGATTGGAGTCCAACTCCTTCCCCCTCATTATGTGGGTCTCCACCCACTTATACATCACACTATGACAAAATGATCACTTGCATACTCCCTAGAAGCCTGCCCCAGATGTGCCCTGTCCTTAATGCCCCCCCATCAAACACCCTAAACAAGTAACCCTTCTTTGTCATATCATTCCATAAGTTTTGATACATTGTGTTCTCATTTTCATTTGTTTCAAAGTAGTTACTCATTTCTTTTGCAATTTCTTCCTTAACCCACTGATTGTCTAAGAGTGTGTGGTTTAACTTTTATATCTTTGTGCCTAATCTGGTTCTCTGATTTCTACTTTCAATCCATTGTTTTCAGAGAAATTACTTTGTATAATTTCAATCTTTCTGAATTCGTTGAGGGTTGTTCTGTGGCCTAGCATGTGGTCTATCCTGGAGAATGATCCATGTGAGCATGAGAAGAATGTTTATCCTGCTGTATTTGGGTGTAATTTTCTGTATATGCCTATTAGGTCTAGATACTCTAATGTATTATTCAAGGTCTCTCTTTCTTTACTGATCCTCTGTTGAGATGTTTAGTCTAATGGTGATAATGATGTATTAAATTCTCCCACTATAATTGCAGAGGCATCTATTTCTCCACTTAGTTTTTCTAATGTTTGTCTCATGTATTTTGAGGTGCCCTAGTAAGGTGCATAAATGTTTATGATTGTTCTTTCTTCTTGATAGATTATCCTTTTATTAATATATAGTGTCCTTTTGTCTCTTACAATAGTTTTGCATTTACTGTCTATTTTGTCTGATAGTATAGCTACTATCACCTTTTTTTGGTTATTGTTTGCGTGTAAAATTCTTTTCCAATCATTTACTTTCAACTTCCTTGTGTTCTTGGGTTTAAGGTGAGTTTCTTGTAGGCAGCATATAGATGGGTCATATTTCCTTATCCATTCTGCCAATCTGTGTCCATGGTTGGAGAGTTTAATCCATTAACAATCAATGTTAATACTGTCAAGAAATTACTTCATTAGCCATATTTTCTTTATGTTTATGCATGTCATATGTTGTTTTTATTTCTCTTTTTATCTTTTCAGTTATTAACAATAATTTTCTTTCGTTTACTCTCCTCCAACCCTTTCTCTCCTGTTTTTTCCTTTCAACCTGAAGAATTCCCTTTAGTATTTCTTGACAGACAGGTTTCTTATAGACAAACTCTCTTAATTTCTGTTTTTCTGTGAATATTTTGAACCCTCCCTCATTTTTGAATGCCAGCTTTGCTGGATACAGAATTCTTGGCTGACAGTTTCTTTCTTTTAGCACTTTAAGCCTCCATGATTTCAGTTGAGAAATCAGCACTTAATCTTATTGAGCATCCTTGTATGTGATGAATCTCTTTTCTCTTGCTGCTTTCAGTAGTCTCTCTTTGTTTTGAGCACTGGACAATTTGACAAGTATATGTCTTGGGGTAGGCTTGTTAGGATTTATACTGTTTGAGGTGTGCTGCAGTTCCTGGACATGTACATCCATGTCCTTCAAAAGAGTTGGGAAAGTTTTAGCCATTATTTCCTCCAACACTCCTTCTGCCCTCTTGCCCTTCTCTTCTCTCTCTGGGATGCCTATAATGTGTATGTTTGTGTGCTTCATGTTGTGATTCAAATCCCCAAGTCCCTGCTGGACTTTTTCTTTCTTTTTATCTATCTGTTCTACTATCTGTCTGATTTCATATGCACTGTCTTTGTCATCGCTGATTCTTTCCTCTGCTTGCTCAAATCTGCTGTTATGTGCTTCCAATGTGTTTTTGATTTCTTGCATTGTGCCATTCATCACCATCATATCCATTATCTTTTTACGTATGCTCACAATTTCTTCAGTATGTTCCCCCAGTGTCTCCTTAATATCCTTTGTATCTTCCTTCACTTCATTAAGTTGATTTGTGATATTTGTTTGGACAACCCTGATTAGTTGTTCTACATTCTGAATCTTCTTCTGTTTTTTAGTTTGTTCATTAGACTGGGCCATGTCTTTCTGTTTCTTAGTATGGCTTGTAATTTTTTTTGGTATCTAGGCATCTATTTATTCTGATGGGCTTATTCAGTTGCTTTACTTCTCTTTCTACTGTAGGGTTTTATTTTGTTGTTTTTTTTTGTATGTGTGGTAAGGTTCCTCTTGGATACTTGGTTTGTCTTATTCTATTTCCTTGCAGTTGTTTGTGTTCCCTTGGGGAAAAAAAAATTAGGACCAGAGGAAAGGAAAGAGATAAGAAGAGAAAAAGTATAATAGTAATAATAATAAAAAAGGTAGAAGAGGAACTGTACAAGAGCTAGGAAAATAAATAATATGAGTAAAATATCATAAAAAGTACAAAGGAGTAAGAATAAAAAAGTAGGATAGAAAAAATGAAATGAAACAAAATGGAGAAAAAAAATAGAATGAATCAAAATGCCAGAATGATGAGAAGAGAGGAAGAGAGAGAGAGAGAGAGAGAGAGAGAGAGAGAGAGAGAGAGAGAAATAAACAAAAATGAAGGCCAAACAAAGAGAGATGGAATGAAGGAAACACAACAGAAAACAGAAGATAGAAAAATGAAGGAAAGAAAAGATATAAAGTAGGTAGAAAATTAAGTAGAAGAAATAAAAGGAAACAAAAAAAGGGGAAACACAACAAACAAGAAACAAAACAACAACAACTAAAAAAAAACCCCAGGACAAACAGCCTTCCCTCTTAGGCCCCTAAGGAGCTTTTCAGGCTGCCAGTGCCCATCAATCACCCTGCATCCTGCTCTCCACAGGTGATGTGCCAGGTTTTAGCAAATAAAGAAAAAAAAAAAGAGAAAAGGAACTGATAAAAAATAAAAAATAGAAATAACAGAGCCAAGAAAACCTAAATAAAACAAGCGAACAAAAAAAAATCTGTCTGTATGTTCCCTGTCATAAGGTATCAGCTTGGTGCCTACCAACCCAGCGGGCCACTCTCCATATCACTTCTCTAAGGAGACCTGGGAATTGAATCCGAGCCTCATATAAGCAAGGCAGGAATTGCTTCAACTGAGCGACACTGGCTCCACAGGTTAAACAGGCTTCAGAAAGTTTATTTGGCTCTACCTGCCCCCTTTCCCTCAGGTGGGTTAGGCTTCTAACAGTTTGCCGGAGCTTAGCTGGTTAGGCACCTGTCTCTGCCCTCTCTCTAAGCTAGTTTCTCTCTCCCAAGGTGGCTGGGTGTGATAGCCTGCCTGATCAGTTCCCCTTCCCCTTCCCCTATGGGCACCTCAATGCTGAATGGGTCCTTTCTGAGATTCAAAGGGGGCTCAGCTGGCAAAACTCACCCAAAAGAAAACACTCTCCACCCTCCACCAGACCCTTCTTCCTCCCTGGGAATGTTCCCCCCTGCTCAGTTGGCTGCAGTGAACCAGGGGCTTTACTGAGGCTATTTGCCTTGAGAGTAGGATATATGGGCTGTTTCCAACCACAGGGGTGAGTAACTCATGGTTTTCCTTTGGCTTCTTTATCTGTCTATTTCCATACTGGATGATGCACAGAATTTTCCTGTTCTATATATCTTCAAAGCAGCTCCCTCGGATAGGTTTTTGACCTTTCTCCATTGTGTGTGTGTGTGTGTGAGAGAGAGAGTTGGGCTCTGCCTATCCACTTGAATGCCATATTCCCAAAAGTCTCCTGTTACTTCTCGATTACATATGAAATTTCTAAAAGACCTACAAAAGAGTAAAATAACTTATATAACTTGTTATATGTGACACCAGGCAAGACACTTAACCTTACTGAGCCTCCATTTCCTCGAGTGTTTAAAAAGAGTAACAATTCTTAACTCTGTTCAGATTAGTTCATTGTAACAAGTGTTTATGGAAAACCTACTTGAGATAATTGATTTAAAATATGATGATGATGGACAAGTCCAATTCCCAAATACAAGGAGTATCTACAACTGTAAGCAAAACAATTCCTTTCATCTACTCAATAATATCTAAGTCCCTTTTCAGCCTGAAGCAGTCAGAACAGACACCATCCCAAATCCTTCAAGACTGAGGAGTAAACAAACATAAGGGGGGAGTGTAACCATGGACCAAAGTAGATTTATTGTTATTGTTCTTATTTTCTGTTAACAGGAAATCTTGTAACATTGATATAAAGATAGTGGTTGCCAGAGGTTTAGAAGGGGGGAGGGGTTAATAGGTGAAGAACAGGGCAGTGAAGCATTTCTGTATGATATTGTAATGGTGGCTACATGACATTATACACTTGTTAAAACCTATAAAACTATAGCACAGAGTGTTAAAAAATAATGCAAACTATAGACTTTGGTTAGTAGCAGGGTTTCAATATTGGTTTATTAATTGTAACAAATGTACCACATTAATGTAAGATATTAACAATAGGGGAAACTGTTTGTGTGTGTACGTGTGTGAAGGGGGTATATGGAAATTCCCAATAGTTTCGGTGTAATTTTTCTGTAAATCTAAAACTTCTCAAAAAATAAAATTTATTATTACGAAAAAAGTAAAGAAATATTTTATAAGCTGTAAACAAACACATAAAAATCTCAGTGAGCATTTATCTTTCGTGCTGAGTTATTGATTAACAAAAAATTATTTCTCCTTCTCTAGGGCAAAATCTACGTATTTTATAGCAACTGTGCTTTTTCAGTGTCTCTGAAAGTACTGGTAGTTGTGCTGTCCTCATTCAGTATACATGTTCATCTACCTTCCTGATATTTTTATCCATTTGAAAATAGGTTTAAGCATCGGGCCTGTATTATTCAGCCAAAAGGGTGCTGTGCAAAATACCAGAAATTGGTTGGTTTTTATAAAGGGTGTTTATTTGGGGTAGAAGCTTACAGTTACCAGGCCATAAAGCAGAAGTTACTTCCCTCACCAAAGTCTATTGCCACGTGTTGGGGCAAGATGGCTGCCGACGCCTGCCAAGAGTTCAGGCTTCTTGGGTTCCTCTCTTCCCGGGGCTCCCTTTCTCTCTGGGCTCAGCAGCTGTGCTCTCTTCACAAGGCCATCTGTAGACTATCAGGCGATTGGCTTTGTCTCTCTCTCCGGGGCTTATTCTCTTCGAGCTCAGCTGCTCTGCTCTGCTCCTCTATGTGCTTACTTCCTGGGTTGCAGCTCAAAACTCCCAACTCTGTCCTTTGCCATGTCTTTTCTCTGTGACTCCCCACCCACCAAGGGGTGGGGACTCAATGCCCTACTAATGTGACCCAATCAAAGTCCTAATCATAATTTTCATCAATTAAAAGTGATACCTCTGACAGACCAGTTTACAAACATAATCAAATAACTATTTTTGGAATTCATAAACAATGCCAAACTGCTATAGGGCCTTAATGACAATCCATTTCTGTTTATGACTTAATCCTCCAGGACATCACTGTGAGAGTGGTGCTGGTTCAATGGCACGAAGGACATAGTTATTTGAAGCTATCTTGGTCACGGACATCTACAGGCATGACTTTTAGAACGAGCTAATCATTTTCTTCTCTCTTCAGGTATAATCTTGACTATAAGGAGTCCATTGAGAGACTTTGCCTATATTTGCTTGCTCTAGTTGGATACTTAAGGACAGTGATTTAAAACATTTTTGAAACCAAAACTGAGAGTTTCCAAATAGAAAGTTCTGGTGGCAGATGTTTACACTTTCTTCATCATGACCTTCTCCCACTTTAAATGACTCTGTGTGTGTGTGTGTGTGTGTGTGAGAGAGAGAGAGAGAGAGAGAGAGAGAAATATGTCAGTGTCTTACAGATTTGGGTTTGAATCAATTCCAACATTGATTAACTTCAAACTATTTTAAGCCCCTGTTTATACCTCTATAATTTGGGAATACTTCCTGGTTTACAGGGTTGTTGTGAAGATTAGGACTCATGCATGTAAAATGTCCAGCAGACTCTAACATAGAGTAGGTGAACAGGAGTGTTAATTCCTCTTTACTAAACTCTGAGTAGTAAATAAAATACATATTTAGGATGAGAAGAACAGGGCATACGTGCTGGCTCTGCTGCCATGAGCTTTGTGGTCTGGTAAGAGTCACTGAATCTTCCAGAGCTTCAGTTTTCCCATTATGAAATGGTAATATTATTCCCTGCCAAGCCTCCAGTGCTGCCAGTAGGATCAAATCGGATAATGTCCTTAGTAAAGTGTATTTCACTATAAGATGTAGTGGGTTTTGTGCTTTAATTAAGGGATATTTTTCTTCTTTAGGTAAAGCTGGATAGAGTGGAAAGAGCACTGGATTTGGCATCAGGAAGTCCTGTCTTTGCTATCTCTTTGATCTGTGGAACATTATTTAATCTCTTGGGACATGAGTTTTCTTACAGAATTAAAAATATTTACCTCATAGGACTGTTCTGAAAATTAAATGAAATAATGTATGAAAAAGCACCTTGAATGTGTGTGATACTTTTATGGCTTGAATTGTAATAAGACATGTTTAAGTCTTAACCCCTGTCCTATAAATGTGACCTTATTTGGAAATAAGATCTTTGAAGCTGGTATTAGTTAAGATGAGGTCGTACAGGATTAGGGTGGCTCCCAATCCAATATAACTGGCTTCTTTAGAAGAAAGGGAGAAGATAAGGGAAGAATGTTTTGTGACAACTGAGGCAGAGATTAGAGTTCTGCTGTCATAGCCAAGGAACACAAGGATTGCATGCAGCCAGCAGCAGCTAGAGCAGGGGTTCTTAACATTTTTTTGTTCCATTGACCCCTTTGCCAGTCAGGTGAAAACCACGGACCCCTTACTAAGTCCACACTATACTGTGTATTATTTAATAAATATGTCACACCCACACCAACACGTCCCCACAAGAATAATGTTTTTTTGAATTTCAATTCAAGCTCACGGACCTCTTGTTAAGAACCCTTGAGCTCGAAGGATTCTTTCTTTAAGAATTCTTAAGAGGAAGCATGGCCCCGCTGACATCTTGATTTGGACTTCTATCCTTTAGAACTGAGACAGTACATTTCTGTTGTTTTAAGCTACCCAGTTTGTAAGACTTTGTTACAGTAGCCCTAGGAAACTAAGACAGGCACATAGTAGGTTTTCAATATATATTTGTTGCTTTTAGTTGAATACAGAATTATTTAGGTCTAATGGAATTTGAAAAGGCATATTTAAGTTGGCAGTATTTACAAATCATTTTTGCTCTCCCTAGTTTGCATGTAATTTGCTATGTGGAAATGCTTCCATATGCTAGAAGTTGGTCTTCACATTTTTCTGTGGGGTTAAAAGCCCCCATAGGAAAATATAGCATGGTGGATAGCTTGCATATAAATACAGGGTATACCATGTGCACATGTCTTTATGCCATCTCCTTGGAGACACCTGTAAACAATTTTCCAGACTCACAACCTTAGTGCTAAGACTGAGCGAGGGATTCTGTCTCAAACATTTGGATTAGTAAAATTTCAGTTTTGATTTATATATTTTCAGTACCTAGATTATGAAAATATGTTAATGCAGCTAAAAAACAATATGTGCTTTTTATTGAGTCTCAGAATATCATCAATCTCAGCTCTTTTATGGCCCTCAAGTTCATAAGGCCAGAAAGGAGTTTCTAACTCTTTTCTCCTTACTAAGTTTTAGACTTGGATACTAGTAAGCTCATGGAGGACACTTAGCAGGAATAATTGGAGGTTTCCACTACACTTGGAGCCTAGATTTTATGAGTATGTGAAAATGTATCAAAATACAGGTCATTGGTTTTCCAGCTTCATAGCTCTCACTTATGCAGAGATTCTGCTTTAGGGTCTGGGGTGGGACCAAAGAATCTTCATTTTAACAAACACCCCCAGTGATTTTGATGAGAGTGTTGTGCAATATGTATTTTAAAATACAGTAATCTCGATCCATGCTTCCAACCTGGGAGTTCCAGTAGTCAAAAGGCAAGATGTGTTTTCTTACCCAGTATTTTCAATATTGAAAATACCCAGTGGAACCTGTGCTAAGACTTTCTATGTTCAGTGAAATGACAAGTTTCTGTGCTTTCCTATGGATTTCTGTCAATCATATTCATGGTAACACTGGCCTTTTGAAGCAGCTCTGCAGTCCTGGGAATGGGTATCAGGCCACTTGATGTGTGAAAGGATCCCCACATTTAATAAACAGTTGCCTTAAAAAGCAGTTTCCAAAGTCTGATGTTGATGTGGTAGATGCTACAGATTGGTTTACACCCAATTACAATACCTTACTTTCATCTTTTTCTGTACTAAAGGAACAGGAAAGCCTAAAGCTACATTTCTGAGATTCTCCTTCAGCTATGATTTCACAGGTTACCTAGATTCTGCTAAGCCAATACAATTGTGGGAAACTTGGAGAGTGGAGTTAACATCCATGTGAGAGATCAGTCCTAATTGCAGAAGTATTTGATTCCCTTGGGATAGCTGTGGTGAAGGTTCTACTTTCTGGTGCCTGTGTCATGGCTGAGTGTCAGGTGACTGCAGAAGTGGGGTATCTGCTATAGAAGGGCAGTGGTGTGGCTGAAAATTTCTTCTGGTTGTGTTATTCCAGACTGGGTAGCACTCAGGCTTATTGGCCTAACCATCTAGTAAATTCTGTGGGCTACTTAATACCCGCTAATAAAGCTTTCTCCTTAAAACCAGATATGATGGATTCTGTTGTCTGCAACTAAACTGCCTTTAGGTGATCTAGACTTGTAGTATATAATGAGTTTAAAGTTGGACTATTTCCTCCACCCACCTACACTTGTCTTCTCTCTCCTCCCTTGATGCAAGTACCAACCTTCAGGTCATTCTGGGGTCCATGCTTTACCTTCTTTGATGGGTGGCATAATTCCAGTCCAGGCATGGTGATATACAAGATTACCTATCTGAACTTGGGTCTAAAAGATTGCTGACTTTTCCTGAACATTCATTCTAAGCGTTTAATCTGTACTTTTCTATGCATTTTTCCTATGTATCTTTCGTTCAGGAAGGAGGATTAGCTTCCCTCCTCTTCCCCGATTCATCCCTGAGAAATAAGCTCCTATAAAATAGGGACAATTTTAGGATTATGTAAATGAAATGGCCTCAGAGGTCATATAGAAGAGTAATTATAATGACACCAACAATAATAACAATGATGGCATTGACTATGATAACGCAAATAGCTATGATATCTTGCACAGTTACTCTCTTCCAGGCAACATGCTAAGGCTTTGCATAAAGTGTCTTATTAAATAATAGGTGAAGTCTTAGACTGCCTCATGACTCCTAACACAGTTTCATTTTTTGCTATGTATTTTTGTTGCTACTGGAAACCTCAAGTCATGGAGAGATAAAGCTCTACTGTCCATGAATGTTATTTCCTAATTTCTATTCTTCTCATAGGCAGTGTGTGAATATGCTTTGGGGAATTAAAAAAAAAAGTGAGCAACAGTGTTATGTAAATGTAACAGGCCAGCATCTTGCCTGAACACGCCTTGACCAAACAGTGTTCCTAAAGTGCCTGCCTATGTTGGGAATCGGTCACAGTTGCTTTTGTTGGTTGGCCTCCATCAATGTGAACTGCAAAAAGAACCATCAGTGCTATGGTCTGGCATGGACTGTTGATTTCATTGTGCTTGGCACATGATAGGTGTTTGGCATGAATGAGTCATTCTGGTTCTATTGGATGTGGCCCCAAGGGACATGGGTTAACATTGGTATTGTGTGTCACTAGCTGTGATTGTCCCTAGCAGGCCTGTTCTGGGATGTTACTTCCTTCGATGAGGCATTTATTTCTATTTGCAGGAACTTTTCACTCTCTGTGTATATTACTGCTCAAAGGTCACCTAAAATGCAGAGCTTTTATTACCTATAATGAAAGGATGCACTTTTCACTGAATGGTCTCTGCCAAGTGTCCTTTCCATCCTCATATTAGCAAGGGAATGGATCCCCTCTTCACTTGCTTAGCTCTGTGGCATTCTCTCTCTCTCTCTCTCTTCCCCACCCCTGCCCTCCCACTCTCCTCACTTAATAATCCTCTACCTGCATTTTGTATTTTGCTCAAAGGGAAAAGGTGGAAGGAACTATATTTCTGCTTGTTCATATTTAACTTAGGGGTGGGGTACCAATTTACAGATGGGAATCTTAACACAAAATCATGGCTGGCATCACTCTTTCTGTATAGTGCTCTTAAATTATTCTGGGGGTGGTGGTGTAAGGGGTTGTCTTTAAACCTTTATTTCCTCTGTCATATGGATGACATAGGCAGAGAATGATCGTGATAACATAACACAAAGAAGTGGAAGCAGTGGAATGAGATAAAAATTTGGCTTCCACTCTGCAAGCCTAAGATTCCATTTGAATAGAGGTGGCCTCATGGTTGACATGAAGCTCTTGGGATAAGAATTTTTTTACTTCTAGTTGGCTCCTCATTCATGGTCCAAGAGCAGGGTAAGTGTATTTTATTCTGAGAATTTGGAACTTCTAACCTATAAATCATATCAATTTGCATTTCTTTTCAGAAGAGGAGGTGGAGCATGGGGATGCCTCTGTTGATAAGGATTAAATTCACAAAACAGGATGAGTTCACACAATTCCTAGGGTTGTGCCAACATTACCAGCTACTAATATGGTATAGCACTGGCACCAGCTTGTCAGTGGGCTTGGGAACTTTCTGGGCTGTATTCAGCTGGCAATGGCCAACTACCTGCACAGCCATTCATGCTGTTGGAATCATTTCATAGCATCTTTAAAAGAGAAAAATAGAGGAATGCAAAAAATAATGGAAAATTCTGGCTATGAAAAAAAAATAATGTTTTTCTTCCTCTACCCTTTCCTAAGCAATGAGTATCATACTTAGAATCAAACCTGGGTTCCAGCAATCATTCTTTATTGGTTTCTCAGAACATGTCTCTCAAAGAAAAATTTCAAAATCCATAACATTGGGAGTGGTGGCACAATAAGCAAGGACAGAATGAAGATTCCAAATGTTGGGATAAGGGGCTTGTTTTAGTTTACTAACTGCTAAATCAAGTACCATGCTTAAATATGGGAATTTATTGGCTTATGGTTTTGAGGATAGAAGAAGTCCATAATCAAGGTGTCATCAAAGCAATTCCTTGATGACAAAACTGTGGCATTCTGGGGATGGCTGCCAATGACCCTTGGTCCTTGGCTTTTCTGTCTCATGGCAGTGCACATGGTGGTCTCTCCTGGCTTCTTCCTTCTCTTCTGGGTTCCATTAACATTCAGCTTCTTGCTGTTCCCTCTCTCCCTGTCTCTCTGACTCTCTCTGTCTCTCTCTCTCTCTCTGGCTGTTTTAGTTGCTAAAGCTACTGAGAGCAAAACACCAGAAAGAGGTTGGCTTTTATTTTATTTTATTTTAAAGATTTATTTATAAATCTTTAAATAAAGATTTATTTATTTTATTACATATCTCCCCTCCCCCCCCCCC